>JAPXFY010000423.1:0-22500 GCA_030674185.1 Monoplex corrugatus | reverse complement strand
AGGCTATTTTCGCTATGTCTCCAGTAGTGGATATAATACTGATGCTAGTACATTGCGATGCGGGCTGGTCGCGCCCTACAGGCACAGCCTGAGTCTTTATTAGGCGTGTCTGGTCACACCTTACAGGTTTAGCTTCTCTGGTGGATTCACGTTTCGGCCGCTCCGGGTCACGTAAGTCTCCATCGGAGGGGTGATGGGAACATCTTGGCAAGGCGTGGGGAGAGGCACTTCAGGAAGTTGCTCTGGAGGTTCGACCTTGCTGGGTTGTACTGTCTTGGGTGGTGGCGTCTGACAGGATTGGCGCAAAAAACGGCGATTCCTCCGGAACTGGTGACCTTCAGGTGTCTGGATGCGGAACGATCTGGGGCTGTCAGTTGGCCCCACAACTGTCGCTGGTTTCCACGTGTCACCCTTGGTTAGTTGTGCGTAGATTTGTTCCCCGTTTTTGAGAGTTGGCAGAGTGTGAGCAGTGCGGTCATAATACTGCTTCTGGTCGGCCTGCAGTTGTTGTCTTCTGGAGATGACTGTGGTTGGGTCAACCGTCGTTGGATCGAGCTGCTGTGCGGCAGTGGGTAGGACGGACCGTAACTGGCGGCCCATTAAAAGTTGCGCTGGGGATTTCAGCCCATCTACCGGGGTACTCCTGTACTCGAGGAGGCTGAGTAGGGGGTTTTTGCCTTCTGCTTTTGCTCTGCTCAGGATGTTCTTCATTGTCTGCACCGATTTCTCAGCGAGACCATTTGACTGGGGATAGCCTGGGCTGCTAGTGGTGTGTTTGAAATCCAGGTTGATGCAAAGTTGGTGAACTCTTCCGCAGAAAACTGTGGGCCGTTATCACTGATGACGACCTCGGGTATGCCATGTCTGGCAAAGTGGACGGCCAGCCTGCAGATGATGGCACTGGAGGTGGTGCTGGTCAGCTCGTCTACTTCTAGGAAGCGGCTGTAGTAGTCCACAGTGATGAGATACTGTTTGTTGTCCCATGTGAAGAGGTCAGTGGCTACCTTCTGCCATGGACGGGATGGTATTTCATGGGGTATCATGGGTTCTTTGGGATTTGAGGGTCTTGTGGGTGCGCAGATGGGGCAGGCCGCAACTTTGTTATAAATCTGAGTTGTCATGCCGGGCCAGAAGAGGATCTCCCTTGCACGCTGTTGTGTCTTTTCAATCCCAAAGTGCCCTGAATGTATTGTGTCCAGCATTTCGGGGCGTAGAAGGGGAGGGATCAGTATCTTGCTCCCTTTGAAGATTACGCCATCAACTATGGCCAGTTCGTCACGGAAGTTCCAGAAATCAGCGATGCTTTCTTTGCAGTTCTGGCGATATCGGGGCCATCCATCTTGTATGGCACTCTTCAGGTCCTGCATTTGGGGGTCGTTCTGGGTGGCTGCTTGGATTTGTTGCATCTTTCTGTCGGATACAGGCATGTTGGAAATGATAGTGTGGACTTGGACGTCAAGGTCTTTGAGCATTTCGTCTTCTGGCTCTGCTGGCAGATATTTCCTGGACAGTGTGTCTGCCACAGGGATTTCCTTGCCGGGAACATGAATGATCCGGAGGTTGTACTTCTGCAGCTGGAGTAGCATGCGTTGCAACCGGGCTGGTGCTGCGCTGAGAGGTTTCTTTGTAATGCTTTCAAGCGGCTTGTGGTCAGTTTGGACAGTGATTTCATTGCCGTATATGTACTGGTGGAAACGCTTGCACCCAAACAGTATTGCGTACAGTTCCTTCTCTATCTGTGCGTACTGCTGCTCTGATTGACTCAAGCTTTTCGAAGCGAAGGCTATTGGCCTGCCACTTTGGAGGATTACTGCGCCTAACCCATTCTTGCTGGCATCCACTTGTAGTGTGACGGGTTCCCCTGGCTGGAAGAAAGCGAGTACTGGTTGGCTGAGAATGGTTCGCTTCGTCTCTTCGAGGGCTTGTTGTTGTGGCGTATCCCAGGTGAACTCTGCATCTTCTTTGAGAAGGTCCCGGATCGGTTTTGTGAGTTCTGAGAGGTTCGGTGCGAATTTTGCCAGATAGGTGATCATTCCCATGATCGTTTGTAGCTCCTTTTTGTCTGCTGGTGGGGCCATGTCTTGGATTGCCCGTATTTTGGAGGGGTCGGGTTTCAGTCCCTCTGCCGAAATAATATGGCCAAAGTATTTCACTTCTCGTCTCCCCACAATGAGCTTGTCTGGGTTCAGCTTCAGATTTCTTGCAGCGGCCCTGTTGAGTGCTGCCCGCAGGTTCTTGTCATGCTCTTCGATGGTCTTCCCACTGACAATGATGTCGTCAATCAGGGCAGTTACCCCGGGTAGGTCCTCGAAGATTTCGTCCATTTTTCTCTGGAAGTCATCTTGCGAGCTATTGATGCCAAAGGGGAGTCTGTTGAACCTGTAGCGCCCAAATGGGGTGTTAAAGGTGGTAAGGTACGAGGACTGTTCGTCTAGTTGGAGCTGCCAGTATCCTGACTGGGCATCTAATGTGCTGAAGTACTTGGCACCAGCCATTTTGGCAAGCGCATCCTCCAGTGTTGGCATGGGGTAGTGGGGGCGTTTTATCGCAGTGTTCAGGTCTTTGGGATCTAGACAGATTCGTAGTTTTCCGTTGGGTTTTTCTACCACGACGAGCGAGTTTACCCAGTCTGTTGGCTCAGTGACTTTGGTGATGACACCATTGCCCTCCATCTTTGTCAGTTCCTCTTTCAGCTTATTCTTGAGTGCGTGCGGAACGCGCCTTGGTGGGTGGACGATCGGAATGGCGTCTGGCTTGAGATGGAGGGTGATTTTGCCTTCCAGGGAGCCTAGTCCTGAGAACAGTTCCTTGTATTCTTGAAGGATTGACCCTTTGCTAGCTGGAGTGGTGGTAACTGAGAGAATCAGCTTCATGAGTTGGAGTTTCAGGGACGCTTGGAGACCAAGGACTGGTTGGGAAGGGGTGTCAGCAATGTAGAATCTGCCGGTGTACGTGTGCCCTTTGAACGTTCCTGTCAGGTGGCAAAAGCCGGCGAGTTTAATTGGTTGCCCAGTGTAGCCCACTAAGTTGTCTTTGCAAGTCTGCATTGGTGGTGGTTCTGACATCTTGTTGTATGTGGGCAATGGGATGACATTGACTTGTGCCCCAGTGTCTATTTTAAAACGCGTTGATGATGATATCTGCGTAGGCGACGTCCGGAAGATCGGCTGTGCTTGATATCGTGGATACATACAGAGGTGGTTCGCCCTCTTCCTCTTCTTCCACAGTGTGGATTGCCTGTGTGTAGTTCTGCTCTCGTTTCTTGGTCAGGCATACTGTGGCCCAGTGGTTTTTCTTCTTACAGTGATTGCACGTTTGGCCAAAAGCAGGGCACTCTCTTCTCCTGTGTTTTCTTCCACAGTTCCGACAGTCGTTGGCTTCAGGGTGGTTTTGTTGAGGCCTGTTGCCTTGGCCGCGTTGCCACTGTTGCTGGGGCTGTCTGTGCACCGGTGGTTTGCTGATTGCGTCGACATTTTCATTGGTCTTGCTGGCCATAGACCTGAGGTGCTGTCTGGTTGTCTAATGGCAGTTGGCGATATCTATGGCTTTGACCATGGTAAGGTTATCTCCTTCAGTCAGTAGCTTCTCCCGCAGATCCTGGGACGATATGCCTGACACAATCCGGTCCCTGACCATCTCTTCGGGTTTGTCATATGCGCACTCCTTGGCTAGATTTCTGAGGTCCGTTACAAAAGAGTCAAAGGTTTCATCCTGTCGCTGTTTTCTCTCATGAAAAATGTATCATGCAAATACTGCGTTTTTTCTGGGTTGGAGATGTTGTTCAAACTTGGCGTACAATGTGTTCAGTACTTTGGTTTCCTCGGCTAAAAGGTTCCATGAGTTTAGGATCTCACGTCCTCTGTCTCCCACCCAGATTTGCAGGAATGCAGCTTTTCTCTCCTCTGTATGGTTGTGCAGAGGCCCCAGAAACATCAATTCCGCATGTTGTTTGAAACGCTTCCATTCGGCATGGAGGTTGGTTGCAGACCAATCCATAACCGGATTTTGTTGCTGAGATGCCATGTTTTCTTGTACGTATCACTGAACCACGTATTGCCTATTCTTGTGTGGGGATTGTGTACGTACCACTAAACTACGTGCCAGTCCTCCCGCCGCTTTGAGAGCTTGTGAGAGGGGTCTGCCACGGTACCTGATCTGACGGATTAATGTCCTCAGAATTTACAAGTGATTCGGCAACGTTGTTGGCGGCAAAATGTAAAGGGGTCAACGGATCGGTAATGGGTTTATAGCTCGATGAGCACTTACTTGCTGTAGATGTACTGCTGCATCTATCCCACTTCTGACACCATGTTTTGTTCCGCCAGGTAGGAAAGAGCCAGATGAACAACCAAGGAGAGCTGCATAGAGTCTGACTGGCTTTATTACTACTCACGTTGCATTCGTCAAGGGGAGTTACTTGGTCTATATCAGGGGATCTTACTGTGATGGACATGGGGCTACAAAACGACAGGGTTATCTCGCATTGTACAGTGCATTCAATCTTACACTATCAATCCATCCATCTATCCATCTCTCTCTCGCTATCTACCTATCTATCTACCTATATGCCTACCTGTCTGTCTATTTATCTATCTTATTAGCTATCTAGCCAGCTATCCATATGTCTATCTGTCTGTCTTTCTATCTATTTATCTATGTTTCTATCTATCTATCTGTCTGTCTAGCTAGCGAGCTTGCTATCTAGCTACCTATATATACCTACCTGTCTGTCTATCTATCTATCTTCTCATCGCAGGGTCATTGCTGTGCACTTACAGGTGTACCAGTATCGCCATGTAATGATCAGCAAGAACCAAGGGACATCAGTCAGGATGCACGTTTCAGTGATGTATGTGTTAACTCACACCATGGCTCTCATCCAGTGTTTGTGGCTGTCACATCATTCATCACAAACCGTCTCTGCTGCTGTCACAACACCTGGCCATTGGCAACCACTGCCTAGAAACGTAACACCTTTAGTCTACAACCTGTCAACAGAAAAACTGTCACAAACAAATAAAATTTCAAGTGTAAAACCTTCGCACACACGTGGATTTACAACAGAAAAACCGTTACACACACGTGACATGGTGTCACAAATGGTGTTGCTCAAAAGTGAAAAGACTTCCAAGAAACTGCCAGGTACTCGTGAATTTACGTCAGAAGAACGTATACACACTAGACAGTTATCCAGAGAGGCTGTGACGGCAAGACCAATGGCATCAATGAAAATTGCCCACGTAACTCAGGGGAATTATAGAACAATGCCTAATCCAAGGAATGTGATTTCTAGAGAAATGTTTCCCACAGTCACACCGGCAGAAGCCTTCCATATCGAGCTATCCACTGCAGCCAAAAGAGAGGAAGGAGCAAACATTAACAGTAACACTGCAGTCTTCAATACAGTGGCCAGTTTTCACAGTAGCAGGAACACTGCAGCCACCAACACAGAGGCCAGTGTTGACAGTAACACGAACACTACAGTTATCAAGACAGATATTGGTGTTCACAGTAACAGTAACACTGCAGCCATCAACACAGAGTCCAGTGTTGACAGTATCACGAACACTGCCCAACACAATGTATTAACACTGGCCAAACAAATAGCAGTAAACCTTCACAACACAAAGATTCCTATCTCAGTGGGATCAGAAAACTATTATCATATTATGTCCACAGAATTATGGAACTGCTTACGACAAAATGGCTCCATCCAAAATGCATCCAGCTTTTTCCTTGATATTTTCTTAAGATCAAACCACTTTGGGAATAGAGAAAATCTGCAAGATCTGTTGTGTTGGATTCGATGGACTTCAAATACAAAAATGGGCTCGAGAGCCAAAATAATAACACAAACGTGCATCACTGCCAAAGATGTAGCGTCCGTGTTTGAGTTAAATTTGACAGTTCCTCAAACACCCAAAGTCAAACTGTTGTTCCATGCGTGTGATGCTCCAAAAGTCAGTACTTCTACAGCAACAGCAGCGAGATGCTAGTCATTATTACAGTGAAGGACCCCTCTTTTCACAATGAGTTCTGGTTAGAATTACACAATGGACAACACAGAACAACTAGAAGTCTACCACACTGATGGAAAGCAAGGTGTATATATATATATAATATATTTATATATATATTATAACATATGTAGTATATATATATATACATAGTATATATATAAATACTGTATTTGTGTGTGTGCCAGCTCATATTAATTACTGCCCAGTTGACTAAATGTCATAAATCAAAAACCATTGATAATTTTTAAATTATGTTACATTTGAAAAAAAAGAGTAAAAAGAAACTCAATGTGAAAGTGCGAATTCAGAAAAGAGAAGTGTGCGTCAAAATATGTCTGTTGATTCAGCTACTGTCCACTATCATTACTATTACTGCTGTTGTTGTTGTTGTGTGCTGCTGCTGCTGATAATAATGATAATAATAACAGTAATAATAATAATAATAATAACAATGATGATAATAAATAATAATAATAATAACAATGATAATAATAATAATAATAATAATAATAATAAATAATAAAATAATAATATAAAAATTAATAATACAATAAGAAAATGATAATACACCACCTCCACCAAGACATTCCTTGGCCCATCACTTTCCTCTTCACATTTCCTCAAATTGTCTTTGTCCATTTCTTTCAATGCTTTTATTTCTGATTCAGGAAAACGCTTATCCCTATCCATTTCACGCTGTAGGAGTCTGCACAGTTACTTTTAAGACATTTCCAATGTTTACATGATTGGTCATTACTCTTGTTTTCTTTTCGTGGTCAATTTTTGGCCACTTCTTATGACTATTCTTTTTGTGGGTCAGACGACCAGTGATGTGATGACTCAGTTTTGTTTGCCAGAGATCTTCCAACTTTCCAAGATGCAGTACTTTTTTAAAAATAATTGATTGATTTTTCGTTTTTGTTTACATCTAACTGAGTTCACAGCATATTAGAAATCATATATGGTTATCTATATACACATATACATGCACACATACACAATATATGTACATACATACATACATACATACATACATACATACATACATACATACATTCATACATACATACATACATACAATACATGTACATACATCCATCCATACATCACCATCATCATCAGGTGCCTTGCGCATGGCGTTGGCAATCATGGACTTCCATCTGTCTGTATCTCTTGTTGCCTCAAGCATCTCCCCCACCTCTTTGTCCCCAGCCACCCCGCAAGTCCGTCCAGCATCTTCTCCCTGGGTTTACCTGGTGCCCCCTTTCCCTCCAGCTTTCCCGCCGTGACCAGGCTCTCCATTCCCCCCTCCCCACAAAATGACCCATAAATGTTGCTGTCTTTTCCTAATCTTCCCTATGAATGATCCCCTTGTGTCTGCCACCACCAAGACCGCCCTGCCTGCTCTCCCTGCCGTCCACCGAACTCTCAACATTCCTCTCAGAAACCACATCTCGGTTGCCTCAATCCTGTTCTGGCCCTGCCTGTTGACCGTCCACGTCCCACAACCGTATAACAGTATTGGCTCCATATAACACTCAAGAACCCTCTTCCTGATGCCAAATGATAGGCATTTGTTGGTAAGAATGTTTTTCATCTTCTTGAATGCTGCCCTGGCCTGGCCGATTCTTCTGGCCATTTCTGATGTGCATCTGCCGTCTGGCGAAACGATCGTTCCCAGGTATCCAAACCTATCAACCTGTCTCAAGGTTGTGCCGTCCGCTGTCATTTTGCATGAGGGGACTTCATGTTTTTTACTGATCATCATGATTTCAGTCTTCCTGCTGCCTAGCTCCAATCCCCTACCCTTGTCCTCCATCTCTAATATATTCACAAGGTTTTCTAGGTCCCTTTCATTTTCTGCTATCAGCAGGTTCCATTTGTGCATCGAATGCCGTCCATCATTTTTCCTCCAACCCCTAATCCAGGGTCTCCCTCTAGGTTTCTCATGATGTTTTCGCTGCAAAGTGAAAACAGATCAGGTGACAAAAACAACCCTGTCTGACTCCTCTTTTGACGTCTTGGAAAGAGCTTATATCGCTCTCTATTCTCATTGCAGCTGTTTGTTCCCAACACATATTTCTGATCATTCGTAGATCTTTTCCATCAATATTGAGCCTTTCTAGTTGGTTGATCAATTCTTCATGTCTTACCCGATCGAAAGCCTTGTATAATCAACAAAGCATACATATAAATCCTTATTCATCTCGATAAACCTCTCTATGATAGTGCTTATGATGCATATGGCATTAATAGTTCATTTCCCTTCCACAAATCCACACTGTTCATCTGCTATTTGTTTTTTGATTCTATTACTTGTCCTCATCATGATTATTCTTAATAGGATTTTTGTTTCATGATTCATTAAACTGATTGTGCGATGGAGTTCGCATTCTTTTGCCCTGTCTTCTTTGGGAGTGCAATGAAAATTGATTTTGACATATCTTTGGGGATTTTTCCAGTGTGATAAAATTTCATTTAGGAGGACTGTTATTTTTTCAATACAAATTTCTCCAGGGCTTTAATCATCTCTGTAATAATGTTGTCTGATCCTGGGGCTTTTCCTGGTTTCATCTTTTTCAGTGCTGCTCTAACTTCATCTTTCATTATGGGTGGTCCTTCAAAGTTCTTTCTTATAATGTGTTCATCGTTTCTGTCATCCTCAAAAAAGTCTTTAATGTACTCTCCCCATCTGTCTATTTTGTCTTTTTCCATGATAAGCGTACCATCTTTCGATTTTAAGCAACCAGTTGATGTGCATGTATTTTTCCTGTGGCCAGTTTCTTCAATTCGTCTGTACATACCCTGAGGGTCCGTTTTGTGTCAGTCTTCTATTTCTTTGCATTTTGTTTTCAGCCAAGCTTCCTTAGTTTCATTGCACCTATTCCTGATTTCTTTGTTTATCTTCCTGTATATCTCCTTGTTTCTCTTTGCCTTCCTCAATTCCTCCATCAAGCCTAAAATTTCTTTTGTCATCCAGTTCTTTTTTGCTTTTCTATCTACTTCAGGGATTTCTTCACAAGCTTCATGTATCGAATTTCTCAACTTTGTCCATTGTTCCTCACTGTCACTAATGTCTTCCAGAGCACTGAATTTGTTTTGAACATGTACATTAAATTTTTTACACATCACTTCATCTGTCTTTAAGAGTCCAAGATTTAATTTGATGTTGCTTTTGGTCTGTTTCCTTTTCCTTAATTTCAGCCTAAGTCTTCCCAGTGCAGGATTGTGGTCACTGTTGCAGTCTGTGCCTAGTAGTGTTTTTGCTGACAGTAAAAATTTCTAAATCTTTTATCAATCAGGATGTAGTCAATCTGATTTTTGGTATTATCTCCTGGACTCATCTAAGTTCATTTTCTTCTTTTAGGCTGCTCAAACCAGTGTTTCCTACTATGGACTCATTCATCTGTGCCCATTCTACACGTTTCCCTCCCCTTTCATTTTGTGTACCAAGGCCATGAGGTCCAACCGCTCATATGTCCTCCACCCTATCCTGTCCCACTTTAGCATTAAAATCTCCCATTATCACTGTGACTTCTTGTGATTTACATTGGGCCTTGGCTATCTCTAATACTTCGTAGAAGTTGTCGACGTCTTCCTGAGTACTTGCGGATGTTGGTGCATACACCTGAATGATGTTGATATCAAATGGCCTGCCTCCCAATTTGACCAGCAAAACTCTGTCGGACACAGCCCAGTATCCCCTAACTGCTTTTGATTTGTCTCTGTCCGTTACGATGCCTACTCCTCTTTCAAGTGAGTTTCCACCAGAGTATATTACTGTATACTGTCTTGATGTTATCATGCCTGCCCCCTTCCATTTCACTTCCCCTAATCCTAAAATACTAATGTTAAGCCTTTGCATCTCCATTTTGATATTGTCTAATTTACCTTTTTGCAACAATGTTCTAATGTTCCATGTTGCGATTTTGGTATTTTTGAGGTTGGTAGCAGTAGCTTGCTGACGGTCTGGTGTCACCTGCGCCATATAAAGGCCCCTACTGGACGAAGGTGCTCCATAGGAGCACCTATTTGCGTCGTTATCTTCATTTTTCTTCTTTTGTCTGTCCATGATTTTGCTGGGGAGAATACGATGGTGGTTTCCGTTGCCTTCCATCGGTTTGTTTACGGTATCTCCGCTATCATTTGTCGTTCCCACGACAACCTACAAGGCAGTAGGGTGATTTTTTTCAGGGTTTCCTCCCTTTGCCTTATTCTCTCCCGAGATGTCCACAAGGCAGTGGAGCTATTTACCCATAGTTTGGGGATCTGGTTCGTGCGCACCAGGGCATATCCACACGCCGGTGGGCCTGCGTGCCGCACGTCTGTGGGCCAGACCTCCTCCGAGTCCCTCGAGATTTAGCTTGAGTCTGTGAGGTGCTCAGTTACCGCGTGTCGCCACGAGGAGGCATAACGTAGGGCTTGCTGATGGAGAGCTATGTACTGACAGGAAGAGACTTACGCATTCTCCTCTTCTTTACGCATAGCTGCAAGCAGCAGTATTAGCCAGCGGTGCAGGCTGAAAGTGAGAGGTGACAAGCACGCATATACAAGTACGCACCCGTTATTATTTAAAAGATTGCAATACAATAAACTCTCATTTCAATCCAACTTTTAAATTTTATTATACTATTTCCAATCAACATTTTTAGCATTACAGAAAATCAGTTCTGAGAGCTATTGTATCGGAGCTGTTGGATTTATAGTTCCACAGAAATTATTATAAGCCATAAAAATATTTCCAAAATAAGTTGTCAATACATTTCTACAACGTATCAATTCAGCATAAGTAGTCACTATTTATGGTTGGTGGTTTCAAATTTTCTCAGTCAAGATACTTATAAGCCCTCAGCATATTTCTTAATATTTGGTATATTTAATCCTCCATGTTGTATGCTTTTTATTGTTGTTTTTCCACTGATTCTATCATGTTTACCATTCTACGGAGAAGAAAAGTCATCCAGAGTTTGATCTTTAAAAGGCAAAATAACATTCATACTTCATTCAGCTCCAATCCATTGTTCTAACATTGAATCAAAGTAGGTGTCTTGTAATAAGTATATGAAGTCAGCCTGGCTTCTAAGATAATGGAATGCATCTCGTCTTTTCTGCTTTTCACCCAGGCCTCCACTATTCATTGGGGTGATTTTTAACGAGCTCTCGATTGCGTGTCTTTAATAGATTGGATAATAATCAAAGTTTAGTGCGTACACTGTAAATGATAGAATGCAGTTTATATATACACAGTCATCTCTCCTGAATGAACTAAACCAAAGATCCATGAAAACGTAGGCTATTTTGTCAGGACGAATTCTTTCGTAACACACTCTCGTTTTATATTTAGATGTATGTCGTTTGGAACAATAAAATATCATTCGAATACACACAATGCTTGTTTTATGACAAATCCATTTTTTGAGAAATCAAAGGGATGCAGTATTCTTGTTGTAGAGGCATTATCTGCAAATATGTTGACACGTTAATTTCCTGTAGCACCAGTAGGTCACGTGTAGTTTCGTTTTCTTTTATTGTTGTTGTTGTTGTTGTTGTCATTGTGTTGTTGTTGTTGTTGATGATGATGCTTATTGTTTTGTGCCAGCCTGGGTTTCTTATTCTATTTTCCATTTTTGTCGTAGGTTTATCGAATCAGTCAGGAGTAAGGCTTGGCTTTGTGTCAATTAGAGCAACTAACTCTTTTAGAGCATGCGTGAATCTCTCAATTTCCTTGCTAGACTGGAGGCTGTCATACAATGTAGCATATTCTTCATATATGGCGGTTCCATTCTGTTCGACATTTGAACAGTTTAGCATCATCCGGATTTATTACTGATGACTGAAGCATCGCATTTCATGTATAATGAAGTGTTTTCACACTGATAGCACTATGATGATGAAGTGTTCTCACTCTGATAACAATGACAATGAAGTTTCTCTCTGATACAATGATAATGATGTGTTCTCAAACTGATAACACAATGATAATGAAATGTTCTCATACTGATAACATAATGATGATGATGTGTTCTGATAGTGATAACACAATGATGATGATGTGTTCTGATAGTGATAACACAATGATAATGAAATGTTTGCATACTATACACAATGTAATGAAATGTTCTCATACTGATAACAATGATGTGATGTGTTCTGATAGTGATCAAATGTGATGATGTGTTCTGAAGTGATACACAATGATAATGAAATGTTCTCATCACTGCACTGATAACAATGATTATGATGAACTGATGTGTTTCACTCTGATGAGAATGTAATGAAGTGTTCTCACACTGATAACACAATGATAATGAAATTTCTCATACTGATAACGTAATGATGATGAAGTGTGTTCACTCTGATTACAATGATAAATGAAGTGTTCTCACATTGATAACACAATGATAATGAAATGTTCTCATACTGATAACATAATGATGATGAAGTGTGTTCACTCTGATAACAATGATAATGAAGTGTTCTCACACTATAACACAATGATAATGAAATGTTCTGATACTGATAACATAATGATGATGAAGTGTTCTCACTCTTGATAAAATGATGAATGTTCTCACTGATACAAGATATGAAGTGTTCTCATACTGATAACATATGATGATGAAGTGTTCTCACTCTGATAACAATGATAATGAAGTTTCTCAACTGAAAAAGTGAAGTGTTCTCACTCTGATAACAGTGATATGAATGTTCTCCTACTGATAACATAATGATGATGAAGTGTTCTCACACAGGTTACATTCAGACTCCTGGCTACTGGACAGATTTCTTGAACCTCAAGTTCAACAGTTCCGTTACTGTGGATATACCACGTGGCCATGACGTCATGGTCAGTTTCCAAAGTGTCCAAGTTCAGGCTGATGCTAAGCTGACTGTTAGAACGTCTGGCACTAATGTCTGGTTCACGGGAAATCCAGATCAGATGTTTCACCAGGCCACAGTATTGCCAAGGGCTGAAGGACGTTTAGTGGTCTCCCTTGAAGACGACATTTATTATCGAGATACTGGCCTCAAGACGGGATTTCGGCTTTGTTTCTCCTTTCATCAGGTGTGTATGACGATGCATGGATTAAAATTGATATGATCGCCATCGGCTCATCATTCATTATTGTTTCAAGTGAATGCAAATAAGAAGACGCAAAATTGCTGTTAAATAATATCAACAATCTGGATAATGATGACGATGATGATGATGATGATGATGATGATGAGATGATGTGATGATGATGATGATGATGATGATGTGTGATGATGATGATGATGATATGATGACGATGACGATGACGATGCTGATTGGTGATGACGTGCAAATCCACATCATGCACAGATGTCAACAAAACACGATGTGTTAAATCCTTTGATAGCGCCTTATCTGCCATCTCTATAGCTTGGATTATCTTCTGCAAGTCAACTGTGAAAGTCCATGTATCACAAGAGAAAAAGGGAATATGGACATGACAAGGAAGCGCATCGTCCTCATATTACGGTTGAGCAAGCTGTTGATGCGTTTCCATGTTATCAATTTCTGTCTCGTGACCGTTTGTTGTTATCATGGAAATCGTAGACCCATAGCTCAGTTGGTTAGATTACTGTGCTGATAACGCAGAGGTCGTGGGTCATCGTGACGATTTTTAAAAACATAGACTAGGTAAAACATCATCTAGGTGAGCCTCAGGATCTGGCCAGCTCATGGTTTACGTGCAGGCTTAAGGCATGTGCCACGGTTACCATACGCGTGGCACCTGTGACGTTAGTGCATATGGAATTCGTTCCGAACGCAGAGACGTCATCTTGAGAAACTGAAACTGAAACTGGAAAGGCATTTCAGGTTTTGAGCCTTCAGCTGTGACCTTTGGCCCCAGGTATAGGATAGGGAGCATGTTTCCAGCTGTTGTTCTCTGACTCTGACCCTAACGTCGGTGTCAAGTTTGGAGCCTTCAACTATGACCTTTGCCCCAGGTAATAGGACAGGGAGCACTGTCTCCAGCTGTTTGTTCCTCTGACTCTGACCCTAGACTGTCGGTGTCAAGTTTGGAACTTTAACTATGACTTTGCCCCAGGATGGACAGAGACTTTCCAGCTGTTGTCCTTGACTGACCTGAGTCGGTGTCAAGTTTGGAACTTTCAACTATGACTTTGCCCAGTATTGGACAGGAGCACTCTTTCCAGCTGTTGTCCTCTGACTCTGACCCTGATATCGGTGTTGATGGCATTGCTATCGTTGGTCAGTTTACATAGTCAGACGAGACAGTTTGCTGACACGGTTTGTAGACATATTCAATTCATAATGACAAAAAGAGTATTTAGTCCATCTGTATAGCGCAAACAGTGGATATCGAAATACGGTCGTTTAATTTTACATAGCAACAACAAAAAACAAAAAAACAAAAAAATCACATTTCTTAGGGGTAAGAAATAGATATATGATTGTCCATCTCATTACATTAACGCAGTATAAACATATAAGTACGCATACCAATGCAACATAAGCACAATTCATACAAAAACATAATTACAACAGATCATGACACGAAATTAAAATAGGTGATTATGACAGAAGTCTACAAAACTATATAGTGAAATATTAATGTACAGATCATCTGCTGTGTACAGTCTTTCACACACCACAACAACACACACACACACACACACACACACACACACACACCACAACACACACATACACACACACATCACGCACACACTACACACGCACGCACACACACACACATATATATTATATATATATATACATGTATACGTACATACACACACTACATACTGCATATATACACACACATACTTAACACACGTACATACATACATATATACATACACACATACATACATACATACATATACATACACACATACATACACACACATACATGCATACATACATACATACATACATCACATACATACACACACATACATACATACATACACATCATACATACATACATACATACATACATACATACATACATACATACATACATACACTTCTACAGATATAGATACATGTATACATAAAGGGGAGACGGTTCGTGTGTCCATATAAGTATTGCAGCAGCAACAGACGACAATAATTGTAAAAAGTTTAGAGTTGACTAACTTCATGGCAAAGGGGATAGGACTTTTGCACTGACGATTTACTTGCTGTCTTGTTGTCCCAGAATTTCTTATTTTTACAGCCGCCAATGTACTGCCACAAGTATAAACAGTAAAGGAATAAAATCCATAGAACTGAAATCACTTGATAAATACAAGTCATTCATATAAAAAATGCACAGAATTGAAACAATTTCCTAAACACAAGTCTTTCAAATGCAAATACACACATGATAACACACGCACAAACACACGTGCTTGTCAAGAAAACCAATATTTTACACTTTCGCCTGGTTCTCACTAGTACACCTACATATATCAAAATAAAATGGAGAAAATCAGTCAGTTCAATCTTAAGGATCGATCAAATCCAACGATGCAGATTATTCCACCAATATCAACGCCAGAATGACGATGGCAAAGAAACCGATGATAGACCTCACAAACATATGGAAAGACAAAACGATAGACGCAAAGCTAATAATGAGAAAAGTGAGATGTCTGGTCTGGACCATCATGACATACGGAACTGAAGGATGGACTCTCAAAAAGAAAGGCATGAAGAAAATAAATTCATCTAAAATGTGGTTCTATAGACGACTCTAAAGGGTAAGCTGGAAAGACAACAGAAACGACAAGAGCATACTTGAGGAGCTGAAATCCCAGAACGAACTTGAACAGATCGTCCTTAAAAAGAAATTGACCTTTGAACATAAGTGCAGAAACAACAACAACAAAAAAATGAATTCGAGTGACAAGTGTCATCCAAGGAAACGTCGAAGGTAAAGAGGTATGGGAAGACCACGAACAAACTACTTGGAAACATCAAGGACTGGACAGGTTATGACAGTCCAGAGATATTCAATGTGGTTGAGGAAAGACAGACATGGAGGACAGAGACTCTGAGAGCAGTGTGGGCAGCCAACATTCCAAGATGTGATGCTGTACAGTGGTGAGTGATACACACACACACACACACAAAACACACACCACAACACACACACACACACACACACACACATTTAACATATTACTTTTATATTATATGTTGTTGTGTGTGTGTGTGTGTATAGATAGATATGAGAGAGAGAGAGAGAGAGGAGAGTGGTGTGTGTGTGTGCGTGTGTGTGTGTGATGTGTTATGAGTAGTCCATGAACTGGCTTATTTTATAAATTAAGCAATTGTTTTAATCATTTCAAAAAATAAGCAAGATTACGATTAAACTTAACATCTGTATGTATTTATATCCATATATATATATGTAATTATAAGTATGTATATGTACATATATATATACATGTATATAGTGTATGTCATATATATATCATTGTATATATACATATGTATATGTATATATGTATGTGTGGTGTGTACGTATATATATATATATATACATATACATATTGTATATATATATATATATTATGTATATTATATACGCGCGTGTGTATGTATATGAATATATATATATATATTAATACATATATATTCATATATTCCCAGTTGCAACAGGAATTAAACTAAAAACATACGACCGCTTGTATGTAAACTTTTCAAAAAATGTTTGACATCTCACATTAGATGGAACTGTGAAATAAATCCTCAAAACAACAGCACCTGTGATGGTCTCACTTTAAAATCAAAACAAAGACAGCAAACATGTTTATACAAGTAAGAATTATTCTTTACGTCATATAATTCATTGTCCTATTTTGGTTGAACAAACCTCCAGAGCTGGATTTTTAATATCTTTTTCTAAGAAACGAGAAAAACACGAAAAAAGAAAAAGAACGCGCATTTAATACAACACAAGACAGGCGCAAATTTCGGCCAATTGGCTTTGTCAAGCGTAAGATCACAAACAAACAAACAAACACCAGATACAGAAATTAGGAGAAAAGACGGAGCAGCAGGGAAGTTTCAGTCTTTTTCTCCTAATCTTTGTATCGGTTTTGTTTATTTGTGATCTTACGCTTGACAAAGGCCAGTGGCCGAAAATTTGCACCTGTCTTGTCTTGATGTACTAAATACGCGTTCTTTTTCTTTTTTCGTGTTCTTTCTGGTTCCTATTTGCTTGAACGTGGGCAGTCACACTTGTTTTTCCTTTTTCTGAGAATTTTGTTTTTATTTTATCCTTTTTCCTATCCTTTTTTGTGGCATGGAATATATTCATTGGACTTTATTGGGGACAATTTTTCCATATATGTATAAGGACAAAGGTTGTTTCAGACTGTAATTCCTAGCGGTTTTCCTTTAACACACATTTATCAAGTTTCTAAGAGTTCACTTCTGTCAGATGTGGAAGATGCTCTAAGCAACAGTTTGTCGTACTGTGATATTTTCTTCACCGTTAAGGCATAACCATCACGCTTCAAAAGACACATGTTGAAGAAGAAAATCAGATATAATCACAGAAAACAACTTTTGTTCTTATGCGCATATAGATAACCGATTCCTCGTATATTTTGACAATGTTAGTTTAGATTCTCTGATCATGAAGATACAGATTCTATCGATGTAACATTGAAGAAGCTTCCCATGAAACACAATTTGAGGTGCTTCGGAGGCAATGGTAGACAGCCACAGCAACAAAAACAGATTGGAGATGATATCTGTATTTTTTGAGAAAGTACTGTTCACACATTTTCCCCCAAAAGTGCTGATTTTAGGCACTTTCTTTATCAGTATGACCTTCATCTTGGTGCCTCAACTTTCAAATTAACAATTTCACTCTTACTTCTACTCAAAGCTCACTCTAGACCCAGATTTGGTTTAATTCATCTACATAGAGATGAGAAAATTGTGACCACACATTTTTATCACAGACACAGACACACATCCTTCTGGGATAATATGAAATGATCTCTTTTGTTTTAGAATGGAGATAGCTAATGATCCATGCAAAGTAATGAGGTTGACTACAGGCTTTTTTTTAAAGCGAATTGTGTGTTAAATTAGAGAAGCCTTTTCAATTAGAGTAATGGTTACATTATTTCAAGGAAATATTTGTGAAACTGTCATTGTAAGCTGTTCATCGATGTTCATGGATCGATGTTGTTGGGTAACGATTTACAGATATATACACCATAAAAAGATACGCTTGCTTTGGATTTTTCTTATCTTAGTTTTAGAAGATACATGTTGTTCCTGAGTTTGTATAAAATGTTTGGCATGGATCGAACCAGATATGTTAAGCTTTTTAGATGGATCTACGTATAATTCGGTACATTTGGATGGCTTTGGTATATTTATTTTTTTTGTGAGAGTTAGTGTGTGCTTCATTGTTGATTAGATATGAGAGTCTACTAAGAAAGAGCAAAATTCTTGAAGAGTTTTACCATGATGCCCATCAGCATGAGTGTTTGGTTTGAGCACTCACAATGTGCATATTACTCAGATTGTTTTAAAACACAGAGACCAACGTACGGCAATGTTGTCCAAAATATCTTGGATATACGTCTTGCTGGTTGGCTTCCAGAATGACAGGCTTCACGACAGTGTCATAGTCATCATTTCCTCTTCATCGTCATCGTCAACGTATTACACCGCTATTTGCCTCATGTTGTCACAGCTTGTGCCCCATCTCCAGTGTTGTGTCACCTCTAACTAAGAACAATACATTCTGTGTTGATGTTGTGGTAGATTTACTTATCTAACACACTGCGCTGGAGACTTGATATTGAATTCTGTATTCATTTGCTGATTGCTTAAGTAAGAATAAGTGTAAGAGATATCAGTCAATCAAAGAACTTTGTCTTGGGTATGATCTGATGTTGTTTCTAAGAAGAATGTTGAGAGTTCCATAGGACAGCAAAGAAAACAAACGAGACATTCTTGATGGAGGCAGACACAAGAAGATCATTCATAAGGAAGATCGGGAAAAGATATGCAACATTTATAGGCCATTTTATGAGGAAAGGAGAATTGGAGCACCTGGTCACAACAGGAAAGCTGGAGGGAAAGAAAGCCCCAGGGAAAAATATTGGACAGACTTGCAGAGTGGCTGAGGACAGAGAGGATGGAAGAGGTGCTTGAGGCAACAAGGGACAGATGCATATGGAGGGCCATGATTGCCAATGCCATGTGGCAAGGCACTTGATGATGATGATGATGATTTGTAATGTTAAAAAGTTTAATGCATTCATTGTTCGCCCAGTTCATTAGTTCTGTCGCGTATCCACAGTGCATTTGGTAAAGTGAATGCAAGAGAAAGAACAACATACACGCTCTACAGACATTACTTATCTTTTATTCTCACACAACTGTGACGTGTGACACGGTGTAACAATGTAGAGTGTGGTGAAGTAAATAAACAGGTAACTATCAAATCAAAAGAGAATACATGAAGCAATCAAACATGTACAAATCAAGCCCCTTGGTAGAACCGTGAGACAGAGACTATTCGAAAAAAAAGTGTTTTACCGTGAAAGTTTGGCAACTTCACAAAAGAAGGAAATGTCCAGAGCGTAATGCCATTAATAATACCAGAACTACAAAACCATTTGCTGGGAACTGGTTCAGCGATTTGGAGTCAGTATGACAATCACAAAACAGACTGATGCTGCGCTTTAACAAATGCTGGCAGCTCTACGACATGGATACTCATGTTTGGCATCTGACAAACTCACAATTAGACTCCCTCAAGGATCGTCACTTTCTCTAGTCCTCTGCAGCATATTTGCAAATAGACTCGCAGATCCAAAGGATAATGGACCAGCCGACATACTGACCTTTCCTGATGACGAGCTTGACGAATGGCTTACATCAGGATTGTTGAAGACATTTTGGCCACAGCTACGTACGTTAGTTGTAAATGCATCACGTTATGGTTTTTGGAAAAGAATTTTCATTAAGACAAAAGGAAGGACAGACCGTGTGTATTTCAAAAGGCGATAAATTCAGAGATTTGGTAAAGAACTCAAACCAGTTACTCTCTTTGAAACTGTACACACACACACACACACACACACACACCCCACACACACACACACACACACACACACACACACACACACACACACACACACACACACACACACACACACACACACACACACATGTTTGAAAATAGATATGTATATAGTTCGTACCATGTTTACGGGACAGCTATACCAAATATACCATGTTTAGAGAAAATAACTTTACCAGTTGTTCTATATTAACAGCACATAACTTTACCTACTGTACCATGTAGTGTATACAACACACAACATTATGATATATTGTTGTGTTTACAGTGGCGCGCACATACACACATAATAGTTAAGAATAAACGATGCAAGGTAGAACTACTTAACCTTAAGATATGTTTACACTGGAAGTAATGTGACATCGTTGCGTGCTGGGTGTGGGAAGCTTTACAGTTTAACGGTGCATTGTCCACTATTTATCTGCTACATCTCCCTTTCTAAAGAAAAACTTCATCTTCAGGATTGCCTGTGTTGTAATTAACAGATTCGTTCCCATAAACAGAGTCCTTTGTATATCCTATATAAATAAATGAATATGTATATTTATCTCTCTCTCTCTCATACATATACAAATATATATATATACATATATTGAGAGAGATATATAGATCGATAGACAGACAGATAGATAGATAGATAGATAGATAGACAGATAGATATATATAAGCACTGCCAATATATATATATATATATATATATATATATATATATGTATATGTATATAGGCAGTGTTTTTTATTTGAGTCTGCATGTCTGGTTTGGTTGGGGTTGGCCGGATGGTGCGACCACTTCTTGTAATATAGGCTTTGTCTGGAATTTTCAGTTCTGGATTGAACGGTGGTGTGATGGAAAGTGTTTGTGGCTTTGCAGGGATTGTCCTTGGAGTGCATGTTTCTATTGTTGGTGGTTCTTCTTCTGGCCACAGTGTATTCTGAGGAACCTGGCGCACGTGTATTTGGTTACGTCTCATCAGTTGCCCTGTGGATGTCTCAGTTATGTGGAACCTTTGTTCCTGATATCCTGTTTCCATTTTCTGCTGCTGTCCTGAACAAGATTTTGTCATCTGGGAATAAGTGAGGGTAGAACGGTTGCTTATTTGTCAAACTGTTTTTTTTTGGTTGTCCTCACAATGTTGGAGTTCTCTACAGATCCTCTCATAGTTTGGTGTTGTGCTGTTATGAGAGAAGCTGGTGGAGAGGTTCACTTCGCCTTTCTGTCAGTGACAATTTCCAGAGGGCGTTGTATCGAGACAGAGCAAGGTCTGAATCTGTTTTCACTTGGAGGTATTTGATTACATGTAGTGTGGCTTTCACTGTTCTCGAGGATTTGTCACTCAATAAAACCATTGGTCCTGGGGTACTGAGGTGTTGAATCGATATAGGGAAGTTCCACCGCTTTGTGAAGCAGGCAAGTCTCAGCGAATTGTGGGCCTATTTTTCACTGAAAACTTTTGAGGGAATGTCATGCTCTGCAAAGATCTGCTTCAAAGCATTTTACAACCAGTCTGCTCAGAGTATTACGTCCTACTTTGCGGGCAATGAAATATTTGCTATAATAGTCTGCTATTAGCAAGTATTCTCGTCCGTCGAAGTGGAAGAATGTGAGTAGATGTCGTGCCAGCAGGCAGCAAAAGTGTGCGTGGTGTTTTTCAGTGATTTTATCGTGGTTCTATTTGATTTTATGCATTGAATTTTGTATCAGTTTGTTCCTTTTAAATCCCGACATACGGTGAATGTAAATATCTTTTTAAAATTTTGAATATTTTATCAGATAATCTTATTTTAAAGTTTTTATACCTACTTTTCATCATTTTAATTCAGCGGCTCAAGTCGGACATTTTATCTGTGAACTGTGTTTACATTTTAGCCTACTGTGTTCGCCCAACGCTACAGCTCCCAAATCTTTGTTGTTCTATGGTTTCAACTGTTGTGAACTGACCAACCCACACACCAACCTGCAAACATCATCCTCACCCGACTGGCTCGCAATTATGGACCCGTCCTTTATAAAACAAATCGGACTGACACTTTTTAAACACAGCAAGTGCTACCTCGGTGGAGACGTCTACCAGCGCATATGTACACTGGGGATGTGTCGTAAGCCCCGCACTGCGCGATCCTGTCGTGCTGGACGTCTCCACCGTCTTTGGCACAGCCTGCCTCCTGTTGTACCAGTCCGACACCACACTTCGTCTTCTGCTTCATCGTCTCCTCCACTGCCCCTGCCCTCGACCTTGCTGCTGCAGACTTCGTCTCCTCCTCTGCCATCTTCGCCTTCGCTTTCTGTCCTGATGGTGCCGCCTACACCTTCTGTCATGATGGTGCCGCCTTCACCTTCTGTCCCGCTGGTGCTGCCTTCACCTTCTGTCCTGTTGGTG
>JAPXFY010004234.1:0-18738 GCA_030674185.1 Monoplex corrugatus | reverse complement strand
CTGTGTCCTAAGCCCCGCACTGCGCGATCCTGTCGTGGTGGACGTCTCCACCGTCTTTGGCACAACCTGCCTCCTGCCCGACGCCACTTTTCGTCTCCTGCTTCTTCTTCTCCTCCACTGCCCCTGCCCTCGACCTCGCTGCTGCAAGCTTCGTCTCCTCCTCTGCCGTCTTCGCCTTCGCCTTCTGTCCTGATGGTGCCGCCTTCGCCTTCTGTCCCGCCGGTGCCGCCTTCGTCGCCACCTCGGCCGCCACCATATGACTGTGATAGGCTGAAACTATGCCTTTTTAATGCTCAGTCAACATGCACTGATGGCAAAGCCGAAGTCATTGCTGATTTTATCGCAGATGAGCATGTTGACATTGCTTTTATCACAGAGACATGGCTTAACCCCCTTGGTCACGAACCTATACATGCTAGCCTCACTCCGAGTGGTTACAGGCTTGCTTCTTTCCATCGCTCATCCCGAGGTGGCGGTATCGCCATCCTCTACAACGACTCACTCCATTCCCGCCTATCTTTCTCGCAGTCTCTGCCTTTCTCCCATCCTTCTTTCGAGCACGTTGAAGTATCCTTCCAATCCACCCCTCACCCCATCACCTCCTGTGTCTATCGACCCCCACCTAGCTCTGCCAACAAACTCACCACATCCACGTTTCTCTCTGACAAAGACCAATTGCTTGACCACTACTGCATCTTACCTGGAAATCTCATCATTCTAGGTGACATCAATGTCCACTATGACAACACTCACCGTTATGACACAAGACATATCATCAACTCTCTGTCCAATCACAATATGACTCAACACATTTCTGAACCAACCCATCAAAAATGTCACATTCTTGACTGGATCATTTCTCGTGATCACCACAATTCCGCTACTGACAACTGCTTAGTTCTTTCTACCCGTCTAACTTCAGCCCTTCCATCTGACCACTCTGCAATTCTCTGTTCTCTCGACATTTCTCCTCCTTCCCGTACCATGCGCACAGTGACTCGACGCAATCTCAAATCTATCGACCTCTCCACATTTTCATCTGATGCCTCCCGTCTCCTTTCTGAAAAGTCACATAACCATAATTCTATACTCATGCTCCAGCCACACCGTCTTTTACCTGACCGCCCCCCTACCCCAGGCTCACTTCATGAGATCGCCTGTGCAAAACGTGCCCGCCGCAGAGCAGAGCGCCGCTGGCGCAAATCCAAACTCACTGTACACAGGCAACTTTTCCAAGCCTCTAAAACAAAAGTATCCACCCTCATTGCATCAGCAAAAACAAGCTATTTCCAAACCAAAATCCTGAATGCCTCTTCTTCAAAAGAACTCTTTACAACCATGAATCATCTCCTTGGCACACGAAAAGATTTACCTCTTCCAACAAAACATACAAATGAAGAACTCCCATCTGTATTCTCCAACTATTTCACCACCAAAATACAAACTCTTCGTGACAGGCTTGACAGGACACCCTGTCAACCATTCCCACCTGACCCTTCCTTCTCTGGCACACCTCTTACTACTTTTACCCCAGTCTCACAAGAAGAAATTCTCAACACAATCAGATCCATGTCGTTCAAAACCTGCGAACTGGATCCTCTTCCAGGTTCTCTCTACGCCGACTGTCTCCCTACTCTCCTCCCATTCATCACTGACATCATCAACACTTCTCTTCAAACTGGAACTGTCCCAGATTCTTTCAAGTCTGCTATTGTTCACCCTCTCCTCAAGAAACACAATTTAGACCCAAATGAACTGAAAAATTACCGGCCTATCTCTAATCTCTCTTTCTTGTCAAAACTCCTTGAAAAAGTCGTCCTCAACCAGCTGAACTCTCACCTGTCTGCCAACAATCTCCTCAATCCTTTCCAGTCAGCCTACCGCCAGTGCCATAGCACTGAAACTGCCCTACTACACATTCTCAACAATCTCCTCCTTGCAACTGATACTGGCAAAGTCTCTCTCCTCACACTCCTTGATCTGTCTGCAACCTTTGATACCATTGATCATGGTATTCTCCTTTCTAGACTTCATCATACTTTTGGCATCTCTGACATTGCTCTGTCTTGGTTTACTTCATACCTATCAAACAGAAAACAAACCGTTCTCATCAATGGCACTTACTCTCAACCTGCATACCTGACCTGTGGTGTTCCACAAGGATCTGTCCTTGGCCCTGTTCTTTTCACTCTTTACACCTCCCCACTGTCCACCATCATCAACTCCCACTCTATAAAACACCACTTCTATGCTGATGACACCCAACTTCAAGACAGTGACTCACCTGATAGTATACAGCGCCTGTTGACTCGCACCACTGAGTGTTACTCGGATATTAAGAACTGGATGACGTTCAACAAACTTCAGCTTAATGACGACAAGACAGAAGCTATCCTCATTGGCACCCATCAGAAACTTTCTCAGCTGCGTCCTCTTTCTCTCCCATTATGTAACACATCAGTCCCAATTTCTGATTCAGCTAAAAACCTTGGTGTCTGCATTGACTCTACCCTCTCCATGAACAACTTTGTTTCTCAAACTGCCAGATCCTGCTACTATCATCTCCATCGTATAAGGCTGATCAGGAAGTATCTCTCTGTCGAAACAACTGCAAAACTCGTTTCTCTCCTTCATAATGTCTCGCATTGACTATTGCAATTCACTCCTGTCTGGTCTTCCTGCCTCCACCATTCACATCCTACAGCGCATTCAAAACAATGCTGTACGCCTTGTACTCAAAAAGAAAAAAGCTGACCACATATCTCCTCTCCTAGCACAACTCCACTGGCTCCCTGTATCAAAGCGCATACAGAACAAACTAGACACCATGTGCTACAAAAGCCTCAATAACGCAGCCCCCGATTACCTGTCAAGCCTACTTGAGATCTATGTTCCCTCACGTACCCTCCGCTCTGCCTCCGATCCTCTGACTTTTCGCTTTCCACGCACTAAGCTCAATACCTATGGTCCACGAGCCTTCTCTGTTTCTGGTCCACTCTCCTGGAACAAACTTCCTCTCTCAGTCCGTCAGCAACCTACTTTTGTCTCCTTCAAGTCCGCTCTCAAAACTCACCTTTTCTCCTCCGCATAAAATCCCAACCTCACTCAACCCCCCCTCCCCCCCCCCCCTCTGCAGCCTGTCTCCGCTCGAAGGGGAATCACATGGTTATAATATATAATTGTATATGCTATGCTCTCTATAATTTTCCATTGCTTTTATTCTTGCTTTTATTGCTTTTATTCTTTCTCCCCATTTATAGCCATGCGTGTGTGTGAGTGTGTGTGTGTGTGTGTGTGTGTGTGTGTGTGTGTGTGTGTGTGTGTGTGGGGGTGTGTGTGTGCGTGCGTGTGTGTGCGTGCGTGCGTGCGTGCGTGCTTGCGTGTGTGTCTGCTTCAGCGCTTAGATTGATTTTATCAAGATTTTGCGCTATATAAATATTGTAATTATTATTATATTATTATTAATAGACTGGATGATGGTTTTGCTGACGCGTGCAAGCAGCTTGGACTCATCATCAGCCTGAAGAAGATGGACGTCAGCGCACAAGATGTCATCACTCATAACTTATCACAATCCACAGCGTCATCCTTGAAGGTTTAACTACCTAGGGTCCAATATCAGCAACACCCTTTCGTTTGATGTTTAACTCGACCCATGGCTTGGGAAAGCAAACACCACCATGGCTAGACTGACAATTAGAATACAGAGTGCTGACAGACACACTAAGACCTGAGTGTACAGGCCTGTATCCTCGGCAACTTACTATATAGAAGCAAAACCTGGAATATCTACATGAGTCAGGAACTTTGTTTAACTCGTTCATATGCAGTGCCTCAAACACATTTTTGGAATCAGCTGACAGGACTGCATTCCACACCAAGACATCCTGCAGTGCGCCAATATACCCAGCATGTACTTCCTGCCGAGCCACTGCCCCCAGCGATGGTTGGTATAATTTGTTTGTGCATAGAGAATAGAAGCCTGCCAAAAGACATCCGATAAGGACAGTTAGTCCAGGGTGTCAGAAGAGTCGGCCGCCCCTACTCTATTTCAAGAACGCCAGCAAAAGAGACCTGAGGGCATTCAGAATCTCCACAGACAGCTGGATAGCTCAGGCCACAGATTGCGCTGCTTGGCGTCACTCTGTCTACAATAGCATCACAAAGTCAGACATGATGAGAGACCAGCTCTCGGCAGATAAGAGATAATGGAGGAAATGTGCTGCATAAATTCCTGAAGTCCAGGCCTCCCACTTCATCTGCACCGACTGCCACTCACGCATCAGCCTGCAAAGCCGTAGAAGACGGTGCCAAGACCCACCCAACAGATGGCATTCAAGAAGTGCGAATTCAGCATGGTCTCAGAACACTGAGATGGCAGTGATGATGGGGGGCATCGACTGATTTCATTGACTTGTTTAGTCTTTGCCTTTGTCTTTTCTGACAGTATAGTTCGAATGTTTCATGATGAAATTGTTATGTTTGATCAGCAACCTTCATCATCATCATCATCAGGTGCCCTGCCGCATGGCGTTGGCGACCATGGACTTCCACCATCTCTATCTCTCGTTGCCCCCAGCATCTCCCCACCCTCCCCATCCTCAGCCACCTTGCAAGTCCATCCAGCATTCTCTCCCTGGGTCTACCCGGTGCTCTCTTTCCCTCCAGCTTTCCCGTTGTGACCAGGTGCTCCAAATCCCCCTTCCTCATAAAATGGCCTATAAATGTTGCTTGTCTTTTCCTAATCTTCCTTATCAGTGATCGACTTGTGTCTGCCTCCATCAAGACTGTCTCGTTTGTTTTCTTTGCTGTCCATGGTACTCTCAACATTCTTCTGAGAAACCACATCTCGCTGCCTCAATCCTGCTCTGGCTTTGCTTGCTGACTGTCCACGCCTTGCATCCGTACAAGAGTATTGGTTCTATACAACATTCAAGGACTCTCTTTCTGATGTTAATTGATAGGCATTTGTTGGTAAGAATGCTTGTCATCTTCTTGAATGCTGTTTTGGCTTGGCTGATTCTGCCAGCTATTTCCGATGTGCATCTGCCGTCTGATGAAATGACCGTTCCTAGGTATTTGAACTTATTAACCTGTGTCAAGGTTGTGCCATTTGCTGTTATTTTGCATGAGAGGATTTCATGTTTTTTGCTGATCACCATGACTTCAGTCTTCCTGCTTTAGTTCCAACCCCTTACCTTGGCTTTCTGTTTCTAGTATATTCACAAGGTTTTGTAGGTCACTTTCATTTTCTGCAATTAGCACGGTGTCATCTGCGTACCGAATGTTGTTTATCATTTTCCCTCCAATCTTTAATCCAGGGTCTTCTTCTAGGTTTCTCATGATGTTTTCGCTATATAGTGAAAACAGATCTGGTGACAAAACACAACCCTGTCTGACTCCTCTTTTGATGTTTTGAAAAGAGCTTTATTGCTTTCTATTCTCATTGCAGCTGTTTGTTCCCAGTACATATTCCTGATTATTCGTAGATCTTTTCCATCGACATTGAGTTTTTCCAGTTGGTTGATCAATTCTTCATGTCGTACCTGATCGAAAGCCTTGGTATAGTCAACAAAGCATAAATACAAATCTTATTCACCTCAACTGACCTCTCTATGATAGTTCTTAGGATGTATATGGCATTAATAGTTCCTTTCCCCTCCACAAATCCACACTGTTCTTCTGCTATTTCTCTTTTGATTCTATTCCTTGTCCTCATCATGATTATTCTTAACAGGATTTTTGTTGCATGACTCATCAAACTGATTGTGCGATGGAGTTCGCATTCTATAGCCCCTGTCTTCTTTGGAAGTGGAATGAAAATCGATTTTGACATATCTTTGGGGATTTTTCCTGTGTCATAAATTTCATTTAGGAGGACGGTTATTTTTTTTTGTGCCAAATTCCTCCAGGGCTTCAATCATCTCTGTAGTAATGTTGTCTTGTCCTGGGGCTTTTCCTGGTTTCACCTTTTTCAGTGCTGCTCTAACATCATCATTCATTATGGGTGGTCCTTCAAAGGTCTTTTTTATAATGTGTTCTTCTTCAGCAACCTTATAGATCTGAAAGTCATGATTTAGGCGCCATCGTTGTTATGTGAGCATAGATGGGACATTATTCTTGTGTATATAAAAATGAAAACAAGTTCCAGCCAGGAAAGGTACCAATCATAGACTGATAAGTTTTGCAGTGTGTGTTTGGTGGTCTCTTCAATCTTCAGTGCAATGCCATGTGTTTTTTGGGTATGTGTGTGTAAGAGACACTGAAACGATGTCTGTGCACATACATATACAACCAGACGAATACTTTTAGTGACACTGACACATTCACCCTGTGAAATGTAACCGTGATACTTGATCTTACTTCAAAGTATTCAGCTATGCATCAGTTGCTCATTTTTCATCTTTAAGCTGTCTGTGGTAACGTCTATACATTTATCTATAAGTAACTTTTTGGTGTCATTGGTTATTTCTCTGTGTGCACTGCCGTCACTGATGTCAACATACTGACATACTTAGAAGTGTTTAGGAAAGGGTCATCACCCTCCCCCCCTTACAGCAATAAACTTAACTATGACATTCCTCATGAACTGTATCATTCATGTACCACATGGTCTACACACTGTGTCTGACAGAAGCATGACTACCAAGACTGATATTGAAGGGTGGCTGTGGTATGTATATCACAATCATGTTCGCTGCCAGCATAAATCTCCTGAATTATCACCCCATCCATACAAATAAAATATGATGGTCAATGACAGAAACCAACGATACTATTGCGTCATGCATTCTCAAATTATCACAGAAACTCGTGATTTTTATTCTGCTGACCCACCGTTGATACACACTTTCTGTGTGATCACAGTGTCAGCTATCATGGCTTCTCAAGCACGTTTCCAGATATGTATTAGTGCCACATATGTACACGCATGATACAGAACCTTTCACCAGTCACTGTGGTGATGTGTTTAGCGTAACAGACTCATGGCTTGGAGGGTGTATGTTAAAATGGTATGAATCCACGCCAACGCCAGGTTTGAGTTCCAACCATCTCATATCCAATGGTTACTCGGACATTAAGAACTGATGACGTTCAACAAACTTCAACTTAATGATGACAAGACAGAAGCTATCCTCATTGGCACCCGTCAGAAACTTTCTCAGCTGCGTCCTCTTTCTCTCCCATTATGTAACACATCAGTCCCAATTTCTGATTCAGCAAAAAACCTTGGTGTCTGCATTGACTCTACCCTCTCCATGAACAACTTTGTTTCTCAAACTGCCAGATCTTGCTACTATCACCTCCATCGTATAAGCCTGATCAGGAAGTATCTCTCTGTCGAAACAACTGCAAAACTCGTTCTCTCCTTCATAATGTCTCGCATTGACTATTGCAATTCACTCCTGTCTGGTCTTCCTGCCTCCACCATTCACATCCTACAGCGCATTCAAAACAATGCTGCACGCCTTGTACTCAAAAAGAAAAAAGCTGACCACATATCTCCTCTCCTGGCACAACTTCGCTGGCTCCCTATATCAAAGCGCATACAGTACAAACTAGACACCATGTGCTACAAAAGCCTCAATAACGCAGCCCCCGATTACCTGTCAAGCCTACTTGATATCTATGTTCCCTCACGTACCCTCCGCCCTGCCTCCGATCCTCTGACTTTTCGCTCTCCACGCACTAAGCTCAATACCTATGGTCCACGAGCCTTCTCTGTTTCTGGTCCACTTTCCTGGAACAAACTTCCTCTCTCAGTCCGTCAGCAACCTACTTTTGTCTCCTTCAAGTCCGCTCTCAAAACTCACCTTTTCTCCTCTGCATAAAATCCTGACCTCACCCAATCCCCTCTGCAGACTGTCTCCACTCGGAGGGGAATCACGTTGTAATATATAATTGTATATAATATGCTCTCTATAATTTTCCATTGCTTTTATTCTTTCTCCCCATTTATAGTCGTGTGTGTGTGCGTGTGTGTGCGTGTGTGTGCGCGCGCGCGCGGGCGTGTGTGTGTGTGTGTGTGTGTGTGTGTGTGTGTGTGCGTGTGTGCGTGTGTGTGCGTGCGTGCGTGTGTGTCTGTTTTAGCGCTTAGATTTGATTTTATCAAGATTTTGCACTATATAAATATTGTATTTTTATTATTATTATTAATGGAAAGGGCATGTTGTGGGCTCATTGGGAGGACCTTTTTTCAATTGTTTGTATTCAAGTTTAGGCAAGAATTCACACAATATAAAGTGCATTTTTGTAGAACACACACTTAAAACGATATCGTACATGACAATCCAAATATACAGATATGTATGTATGTTTATGTATGATTAACACACACAAACACATACACACACTCGCACGCACGCTTACACACACACACACACACGCACACACACACACACACACACACACACACACACACAGACACACACACACACACAGACACACACACACACACACAACACACACACACACACACACACACATATATATATATATATATATATATATATATATATCCCATCATCAAGTGCCTTGACACAAGGCGTTGGCGATCATGGCCTTCCATCTGTTTCTATCCCTTGTTGCCACAAGCACCCCTTCCACCCTCTCTGTCTTCAGCCACTCTGCAAGTCCGTCCAATATTTTCTCCTTGGGTCTACCTATTGCTCACTTTCCCTCAACCTTTCATGTTGTGACCAGTTGCTACAATTCCCCTTTCCTCACAAATTGGCCCATAAATGTTGCTCTCTTTTCTTAATCTTCCTTATGAATGATCTTCTTGTGTCTGCCTCCATGAATACTGTCTCGTTTCTTTTCTTTGCCGTCCATGGAACTTTCAACATTCTTTTTAGAAACCACATCTCGGCTGCCTCAATCTTGTTCTGACTTTGCTTGTTGACTGTCCACGCCTCACAACCGTATAACATTATTAGTTCTATGTAACATTCAAGAATTCTCTTCCTGATGTTAATTGGTAGGCATTTGTTGGTAAGAATGTTTTTCATTTTCTTGAATGCTGTTTCGGCTTGCCCGATTCTGCTGGCTATTTCTGATGTGCATCTGCTATCTGGTGAAATGATCGTTCCCAGATATTCAAACTTATCAACCTCTCTCAAGGTTGTGCCGTTTGCTGTTATTTTGCATGAGGAGATTTCATGTTTTTTACTGATCACCATGACTTCAGTCTTCCTGCTGTTTAATTCCAACCCTTTACCTTTGCGTTCCATTTCTAGTATATTAACAAGATTTTGAAGGTCCCTTTCATTTTCTGTAATTAGCACGGTGTCATCTGCGTATCGAATGTTGTTTATCGTTTTTCCTCCAATCTTTAATCCAGGGTATTCTTCTAGGTTCCTCATGATGTTTTTGCTGTAAAGTGAAAACAGATCAGGTGACAAAACACAACCTTGTCTGACTCCTCTTATAATATTTTGGAAAGAGCGTATATCGTTTTCAATTATCATTGCAGCTGTTTGTTCCCAATACATATTTCTGATTCTTCGTAAATCTTGTCCATCAATATTGAGTCTTTCTAGTTGGTTGATCAATTCTTCATGTCGTACCCGATGGAAAGCTTTGGTATAATCAACAAAGCATAAATATAAATCCTTATGCATCTCGACTGACCTCTCTACGATAGTTCTTAGGATGCACATGGCAATAATAGTTCCTTTCCCTTCGACAAATTTACACTGTTCTTCTGCTATTTCTCTTTTGATTCTATTCCTTGTCCTCATCATGATTATTCTTTATAGGAGTTTTGTTACATGACACAGCAAGCTGATTGTGCGATGGAGTTCGCACTCTATAGCCCCTGTCTTCTTTGGAAGTGCAATGAAAATTGATTTTGACATATCTTTTATATGTATACACATATATACATACAGATTGCACAAAGTTTTACTATCATATGTACACGCATTCTCAAGCTCACATTTGAATATTTTGATAAGGACACGAACAATAAAGTAGGGCAAAAAGGCATGAGTGTATCAAACTTGTCTTAAGAAAAGAACCACAAACACTCTTCAGAGAAAACAATAAATATAACAACAAAAATAACAACAAATGACCCCATTGTTCGTTTGTGGTGTAGTCATATTTGTATAATGTCTTAATTGTTACAACTGTCATACTGCAGTATGTCATGTCACAGTCTGCAGAATGTGGCTGTGCGTAATAGATAAAAAAAAAGTAGTCATCATAAAGAGTAATAATTGGGTGGTAGTATGTCCAATACATTTTGTATTTTCATACAGTCATTCTCAACTTTCTAGGTAGAAAGAAACTCTAGGGAGAGCTAGACAACAGAAGGTCTTCAGAGAAGTAACCCCCTTTAGACAAGTGTTTCGGCCCTGAATTCCTTACACTCTCGGGGGCCGGGCCACACCCAGGTCATGACTCCTGGATGCCCTTCTGCTGTTGTCTATTTTTTTTTTTTTTTTTTTTCCCCACGCCGGGGAGCGAACCTGGGCGATTCTGCGCTTCAGAACTGCGGTACGCGGTTTTACCAATGTGCTAACGGGGCACACATCATCTGTAGGGAATTTAGTCCTTATGAAGTTCACTTTTGGTTCCTCCTTGCCCAGATCCAGCTTGAGCTCCTTTCTGCTGCCTCTGCCATCGCTTTAAGGGCTCTAGTCCTCTTCTTCCCAGAAATGGCGAGTTGTTTCATGAGATCATAAGCGGAGGTGCCCACAAACCCTCTTGCCCCGACCTCTATGGCGAAGATTTTGACCCGCAGACCTGCTTTCTTCAGGGTGCTGGCAAGACCGACGTATTTTTCGGTCTTGTAGATATGTGCTTCTTCCATTCTGCTTTCGTATGGCACAGTGAGTTCTATCAGAATCACTTGTTTCGAGGAGTCAGAGTGGAGAGCGATGTCTGGTCTCATGCCTGTCTTGCTGATGACATCTGGGTAATTTCTCCTCTCTGGGAGGTCTGCTGTACACTCCCAGTCGACTGCTCCATCCAGAAGACCCTTTGGCAATGTGCTGGTTGTCGTAGCACTTTCGGGCCAGACCTGTTTCCCTCCTGCTTTGTAGAACGTTGTCATAGCAATTGGTGCGTTTGGGGTCATGGTTTTTTCGCTAACCACATCTGTGATCACTTTCAGAACTTGGTTGTGCCTCCATGTATACCTTCCTTGGGCTAGCGCTACTTTGCAAGAGCTTAGGACATGTTCCACTGTTTGTTTCTTCTGACAGAGCGGACATGCTGGGTCGTCTGATTTCCCCCATTTCACTAAGTTTGCATTCGAGGGGAGCAGGTCATATACAGATCTGAGGAGGAAGCTTATCCTTAGAGGAGCCATGTGCCACATATCATTCCAGCTGAGACTTCTTTGGAGTGCACTGTCCCATGTTGTCCATTGCCCCTGTTGACCTTGCTGGACTGCCTTCTGCACTCTTTTGACATCTTCTTCTTCCTTCAACTCCTGTATGATCATGTCTCTTTTTTCCTTCCCTTTGGCTTTGGACCACCACTGCATTTTTGTTGCTCCCAGTCCCTGTCTGTTGGTTTGCGTGTGTCCAATTATTTCTTTGATGCTGAGGTTTCTCTTGGCACTGTTTACAGCCTCTTGGACTTTCCACTTTCTGCCAGTTCTCAGCTTTGGATGAACTGATCTCACGATATTGTCTTCCGATTCCTCCAGCATGCTCAACAGTCTTGCTTTTCCAACTTTGTATTCCTCCACTATGGATTTAAGAGGTAGCTTCAGCATTGCTTGACGACAGTAGAATGCAACATCAGTGAGACCAGGTGGAACACCGAGCCATTTTCTTGTGTATTTGTTGATTTTGGCTTCCATTGCTTCGACTGTGCTGGTGCAAATGTCATAGATTAGCAGTGGCCACAGCAGCTTTGGTATCAGCATGAACTGTAGACACCAGACTTTGTATTTGCCTGGCAGTCCGCAGTTATCTATTTTCTTCAGGCCTTCTTCTGCTGTTTGCTTGGTTTCACATCCCCTTTGTGTGTCTTTCAGGGAGTCATCATACCATCTTCCGAGACTTTTTACTGGCTCTTCTGTGACAGTGGGGATGGCTTGGTTGGCTACCATGAATTTGACTGAATCTGCCACTTTTCCTTTCCGCAGTGAGAGACTTCGGGATTTCTTAGGTTTGAACCTCATTCTTGAAGAGGCCACCAGCTCATCCAGCTGCTTTAAGATTCGGTGTGTCTCTTCCTCATCCGTGGACAAGACTGTTGTGTCATCCATGAAAGCTTTCAGAGGAGGCATCTGGTATCCATCTCCCAGATTCACTGGACCTGAACTCTTCATTGCAGCTTTCAAGATGACTTCCATTGCCAACACGAACAGTATGGGAGAGATTGCACAGCCCATTGCAATGCCCACCTCTAGGTCTATCCAGTCCGTGGTGTATTCTTTGGTAGAGAACCGCATTGAGAACCCTTGGAAATACTTCCTCAGCATTGTTTGGATGTTTTCTGGGATGTGATACATTTCAAGAGCCAGCTGGATCATATCGTGTGGAACTGATCCATATGCATTCGCCAGATCAAGCCAAACTACGTCAATGTCTCTCTTCTCTGCTCTTGCTTTTTGGATGGCATCCCAAATCAACGTGGCATGTTCCAAGCATCCAAGCATTCCTGGTATGCCTCCCTTTTGGACTGACATATCCACATACTTGTTTTCAGTCAGGTATTTTGTCAATCTTGCTGCCATAACAGAGAAGAAGATTTTCCCCTCGACGTTCAGAAGTGATATTGGCCTGAACTGATTGATGCTGCTGGAGTTCTGCTCCTTCGGAATGTACACTCCTTCAGCTCTCATCCATTGGTCGCTGATCTTCTGGTTCCTCCATGCTGATCGAATCATCTTGTGGAGCCACTCGAGCACTTTTGGGCATTTCTTGTAGAGCAGGTATGGTATTCCGTTTGGTCCAGGTGCTGACTTGGCTCTGGCTTTCTTTACTACGTTCTTCACTTCATCCAGTGTTGGTGGTTTGTTATTGAATTTTCCTTCTGGCGCTGCAGGCCAAACCAGATTCTGGATTTCAAGTGGTGCCTCGCGCTGAGAATCGGAATATGTTTCCCTGAGATGCTGCTCTAGGGTTTCCTTGCCCACTGTGAGAGTCCCTGATTTGGGTTGTTCAAACAACTTTCTTGCAAAGTCAAAGGGATCTTTGAAGAAACGATCTTGAGTCTTCTTCTTTTTGCTCTTTCTTCGCCTTGCTGATTCCACTTTGCTGAGAGCATTGTGTTTGGCCTTCAGATCTTTCCAGATACATTTTGTATTTTCATACAGTCATTCTCAACTTTCTATCATATAGTTCAATGTCATATCTCCATTTAATTTTTTTTCTAAAGATGTGCAGATTTCACAGTTTTTTTTTTCACATTTACATTGATAAATGAAATATTTTGCGAAAAGCAAAATGAAATAAAAAAAAAATATCGCTTTTAAAAGTTTAATCAAATCCCAAAATAATCAGTTGTTTTGGCATTTTAAATTGTTAACATTTGTGTAATTTGTCTGTACAAATGTTTCAAATTCATTAAAAAAAAAACTGTGTATATTGACCGTACCAAAAGCAGTGTTGTATACTGTCTCAAGCTCGACTACAGAAATTTCACAAATTGCTTTGTATTAATTTAAGCCAATTTCTATGAGTACAACGTTACTAGCCAGTATTCGATGGATGGCTCTTATCTGACACTATTTAAGTTTCATTTCTTTAATACTCTGTCAACTTGTAAAGGATCGTGTCCGATTAATTTCTTCTCCAAATGTTAATTTCCATTTGTGGCAACAATTTGAACGCTTTTCGTCATTGGTTAAAATTTCATAGAATAGTTTTGTTCCTTCCGTTTGTGAATTTATTGCTTTGACGAAACATGAACTCAGATTCGTTATAGTATTAACTTAATAATTGGGATATGATTTTCCCTTAGACAAGACGTGAATTACCACAAAGACACAAAATAGTCACTTTCAAGAACAAAATCGATATTCTGTCTAAATATTATGCTTCCAAAGAAACAGAGGATATTTGGAAATCATCTCAGCCAGCCTACCACACATTCACCAGATATAGAGGATTCAAACTTCTGGCCCTCTATGGAAAGCGCTATCATTACTATAACACTACTCAAAGATGGTTGATGGATTTGGAACTAACCACAAAACAAACCAATTTTTGATTAAATTTAACATGTGTATATTTAAGAATCATGTCATATACAAACTATTTTTGATTTAAAACAAGTGTTCTTCAATAATTGTGTTATGTGAATTTTTTTTGACATCAGACACGCGTTTGCTTCAAACCTGTTTCGTTTTCATACTATTTTTGTTGTTTTTGTTGTTGTTATTTTGCATGCATCAGCTAATCACTTAAATTATGTGTACTTCATATGTATACAAACCAATACCACAGTTTCAGCACGCACATATACAAGCACACACACACACACACACACACACACACACAACACACACACACACACACACACACACACATACACACACACACACGCACGCACACACACACACACACACACAGACACACACACACATCCGTCTAATATCACTTATAGTGAAAAGACGTTAAATTAAAGAACGAACACACACACACTCACACACACACACACACACACACACACACACACACACACACACACACACACACACACACACACACACACACACACACACACACACACACACGCATCGTGCAAGGAAGCACGCATGCACACACACATACACACACACACGCTCACACACACACGCCCACACAAACACACACACACTCAGCACACACAACTACGCACGCACACAGAGGCTCACTCACACTTATGACAAGCCCCAAATGACAGTCATCAAATCGCAGTAACAAAGAAATAAATCTCAAAACAGATCCAAGAATTTTTACTGACAAAACAAAACAAAAAACGAAATATTCGAATGTAAAAAGTTTCTGATTGTCCTGTTAAAATGAATTGTATCATATTCTGTTGTATTATCTTGTATTATCATGTGTTGTGTTGTGTCTTCTTGTATTGTAGAGAAGTCCATTGCAGTGTATTGTATCATATAGTGTTGCATTGTATTGTGTTTTGTTGTCTTGTTTTGCGTTGTAATGTTGTGTCGTGTTGAGTTGTGTTGTGTTGCATTTTGTTGTGTCGTGTTGTAGTCCATTGTATTGCAATGTATCACATTGTATAGTGTTGTATTGGATCAGATCAGATCGTGTCCCGTCGCATCGTATCATATTGTACTGTGTTTAATTGTTTTGTATTGCATTGTTTTGTGTTGCATGATATTGTATTGAATTGAATTGTACTGTACTTTGTTGTGTTGTGTTGTTTTGTTGTGCCATGTTGTGTTGTACTGTACTGTACTGTACTGTACTGCACTGTACTGTACTGTACTGTACTGTACTGTGTATGGGATAGTGCATAAGTATCCATCTATGTTGCGAGAAATGTGAACTCAATTCTCAGTCGAATCTTGACTATGGGTCAGATAAGACAATAAACAGAGGTCACGTATGCACAAATCACTTTGAGCACGTAAAAGAACCCACTGCAAAGGAAGTATCTCTGGCAACATTTTGTTGGCGACCATGGACTTCCAATCATATCTATCTCTCGTTGCCCCCAGATCTCCCCCACCCTCCTCATTCCCCAGCCACTCTGCAAGTCTGTCCAGCATTCTTCTCCCTGGGTCTACCTCGTGCTCTCTTTCCCTCCAGCTTTCCCGTTGTGACCAGGTGCTCCAAATCCCCCTTTCTAAAAAAAGGGCCTATAAATGTTGCCTGTCTTTTCCTAATCTTCCTTATTATGGATCGATTTGTGTCTGCCTCCATCAAGACTGTCTCGTTTGTTTTCTTTGCTGTCCATGAAACTCTCAACATTCTTCTGAGAAACCACATCTCGCTGCATCGATCCTGCTCTGGCTTTGCTTGCTGACTGTCCACGCCTCGCATCCGTACAAAAGTATTAGTTCTATCTAACATTCAAGGACTCTCTTTCTGATGTTAATTGATAGGCATTTGTTGGTAAGAATGCTTGTCATCTTCTTGAATGCTGTTTTGGCTTGGCCAATTCTGCCAGCTATTTCCGATGTGCATCTGCCGTCTGATGAAATGACCGTTCCTAGGTATTTGCACTTATTAACCTGTGTCAAGGTTGTGCCATTTGCTGTTATTTTGCATGAGGGGATTTCATGTTTTTTACTGATCACCATGACTTCAGTCTTCCTGCTGTTTAGTTCCAACCCCTTACCTTGGCTTTCTATTTCTAGTATATTCACAAGGTTTTGTAGGTCACTTTCATTTTCTATAATTAGCAAGTTGTCATCTGCGTACCGAATGTTGTTTATCATTTTCCCTCTAACCTTTAATCCAGGGTCTTCTTCTAGGTTTCTCATGATGTTTTCGCTATAAAGTGAAAACAGATCTGGTGACAAAACACAACCCTGTCTGACTCCTCTTTTGATGTTTTGTAAAGAGCTTATATTGTTTTCTATTCTCATTGCAGCTGTTTGTTCCCAGTACATGATCCTGATTATTCGTAGATCTATTCCATCAACATTGAGTCTCTCCAGTTGCTTGATCAATTCTTCATGTTGTACCCGATCGAAAGCCTTGGTATAGTCAACAAAGCATAAATACAAATCCTTATTCATCTCAACTGACCTCTCTATGATAGTTCTTAGGATGTATATGGCATTAATAGTTCCTTTCCCCTCCACAAATTCATATTGTTCTTCTGCTATTTCTCTTTTGATTCTATTCCTTGTCCTCATCATGATTATTCTTAACAGGATTTTTCTTACATGACTCATCAAACTGATTGTGCGATGGAGTTCAAACTGTCATAGGTGAACAGAAATATTTGTAGATAGAAAAATAGAATAGTAGTGCAGCACTGTGACGAAATGTTTTTCCTATTGACAGTAAGGTTGCCTTTCGCACAGTGACTATGTTGGGATTAAAAGAAAACAATGTCAAAATACCATTGTAAGAATTAAAACAAATAATGTGGTTCTTCATGCCTTAGCTTTGTGGTTACATGACCTACATGACTTACATCAGTGTCACTAAACTCAAATAAGAATAAATTTAAATACCTGGGCATTCTTTTCACAAAAGACCCTGGACGCAACAGAGATCAAAACCAGCATTCATGAAATAACGATGTTACCCTATTCCTGAAACACACCAATACCTTTATTGAAACAAAAGCCAAGTTCATCAGCTCTATTTGTATCTCATTTGTTGACCTTTTCCAAGCCTCCTTGGGCACAAAAGAGTCACTTGTGAGATGCATTGTTTGAGACGAGCCGCCAACAAAACTAGAAACGACATGATCAGAAACACCGAGGTCAGAGAAATGATGGGAACATTATTTGTCCACCGTCATGTTCAAACCCATGACCATTGTATTATCACATTAGTACTTTAATCATCTGAATCTACAGGGGCACATACAAAGTTAAGGACGCACGTATCCACTGTAAATTATATTCAGAAAACAAACAGATGAACAAACAAACGAACAAACAAACAAACAAACAAACTGCAGGAACAGGAAAAAGGACCTGGCTTTGTTTTGAGTACAGTGATAGATGTTTCGGTGTGTAAATACCGTTTTCAATATGTGTCTCTATAAGTCAGTGTTCTTTGTCGTTTTGTGTTTTTTCAAGTGTAGTGTTGCGTTGAGTCGTGTTGTGATGCGATTTTTTATTTCGTTGTTTATCTTAGCTTCGTGTTGAAAGAAAACAGCTGTGAATAAAGTGTTTCGGTGTAGTCAAACCCTATTGTTGTGCTGTTTTATTCAAGCTGTGGTTATTGTTGAGAGGAAGAAAGAGAGAGAGAGAGAGAGAGAGAGAGAGAGAGAGAGAGAGAGAGAGAGAGAGAGAGAGAGAGAGAGAGAGAGAGAATATGTATTTCGAAGGTGCCCTAATAGATATTATGCACTATACATACTTTGCTTAATCAAAGCCTGTGTCCTATGAAGATCGAAAATGTCTTATCTATGGTAGTAGGGTTTGGAGTTTAAAAAAAAGGTGTTCATCTCATTCAACTAATTTCATATGTGTTCCACCAGATCTGACAGCTGTAATAATATCCTTTTTTAAAAAACAACACACCACTTCTTAAGCATTTAAAAATTTGTTGCCACATTTTTCAGATGTATTAGTTATAATAACTGCATAATTCCTATCTTATCTAGCAAGCCAGATGCTTAAATTATACTTTGTCTAGCATATTTGTTTGGGGAAACCAGATTATATGAATAAATACATTCAATAAATTAAAACAAAGCAAGATAAACGGAACAATAAATAACTAATTACATGTAACTAAATGTAGAAAAGTGTTTGTTGTTTCAGATGTTTGAAACATCTAAAATATGTACATACATTATATCTTCGCTGGCCTTGCTGACTTCATGGATTCTCATGCCGCTGGACTCGGTGATATTGCCAGTGAGAGAAAGCTGGTGGTCTGCCCCTTTGTCTTTTGGTCTCAGTCTTACCTTGAAAGACAGTCTTCATAAAGTCAGTCTCTAGGTTTCATAGCACCTGGTCTCCATATCTTAATTTTCTTTCATTCATTAATGACAGAAGTTTTCTTGCTGTTCCCATTTCGTTTAGAATGCTTTCATTTGTTCTTCTATCTGTCCAACTGACTCTGAGCAGCCACCTTAATAACCATGTCTCAGCTACTTCAATTCTTTTGTCATCATCTTTTCTTT
>JAPXFY010004233.1:0-18742 GCA_030674185.1 Monoplex corrugatus | reverse complement strand
AGGGAAAGTGGACGTCTATTCCCCGACAGTCTATCTACAAAAAAAAAAACACGCAAAATGAATCAAAAAGCGTATTTAATACAACCAAACAAGACAAAACGCAAATTTTGGTAAAACTGGCCTTTGTCAAGCGTAGACATAATATCATAAATGAACAAACAGCAAATACAAAAATTACGAGAAAAAGACAAAATAATTTTAGTCCTTTTCTCACGCTGGACAAAAAGCAGAGAATCAGTAATGAAGTTTTCAGTCTTTTTCTGATTCTTTTTTCGTGTTTTTTTTTTCTGGTCAATTCCTCCATGTGATCAGTCCATCGTATTATATGTCTTCCCTTCAGTCTCTCTCCCTGAATAGTTCCCTGGAGGATTAATTTAGCATGTTGACACACACACACACACACACACACACACACACACACACACACACACAAAACACACACACACACACACACACACACACACACACACACACACACACATCACACCACACACACACAACACACACACACACACACACACACACACACACACATACACACACACGCGCGCGCGCGCGCGCGCGCGCGCATGCACGTTCCAAACATAATGAGGAGAGTTTACAACTGATTCCAGAGTGAACAGGAAGCCAATGCAATGGATTGAGAAGAGGTAAGGTGTGTTCAGGTAGCCGTTGGAAGATGGATGTTAAACCTTAGTGTCATTAGCATGGCAATTGTTTCAGCTGTGAATGTAGAAAAAAAGACGATTACTCATCGATGAGGCATGAAACGATTCAAAAACAGCCATCTTATGTCCTTGGAATCAATATTTTTACTTTTTCATCAGTTGACGTTTTGAATTAGCAAAGTGTGTCTTGAGCGTATGTAACTTTTGAATTTACCAGAGCAGTTGAAAGATGCATAAGATTTTTTTAAATTTTTACCCCAATCATGTTTGATTAAATTCAACATTTTCTAACTTTCACTGAAAAATCTTTTTAGTGGACTTACTTTCCATTAGATGTTCGAAACCTTTTTTGATATAATGAGCCAACTATGAAACAACACAACAAAACATGATAGAAACACTTTCTTTTATATTTCCCGACAGCAAATCTATAATGTGTTTAATTATCGTTATTAGCACTATTTAGCGCACCAGACTTCGTGCTTAACTGTGCTTGAAAGATTTGCAGTCTAGTGTTTTAAGCTTCTGAAGCGCCAGATGACTGGTATGACTGGAACACCTCTTTGGAACATCTTTGGTTTCAGATTCAGTTACGGGCTGGAGGAAACTAGGTCATGATCAGAGTTTGTGTCAGCCTCTGGGAATGACTTTACTTTTATCTTGCTCATGCTGGATTTTCAAAACGATTCAACATCAGAATGTAGTTTATCTTGTCGTAAACTAAGTCATGTATAACAAGCAGAATTGTTATCCTGACTTTCTAACTGTTGTTAGCTGTCAGAGTGTCAGTTTGAGTTATTATTGATAACTTGTAAACTGAATGAGGAGTTACCATAGATAGTTTATACATTAAATCTGAAGCTATTACAGAGGAAATATGTTAAGAAACACGCTACTGTTAAGGCATTTGAACTGACAGGAGAAATGGAAATGCTAAAATGAAAAGGTAGAGTCCAATTTTCCTTCAAACAATTTTTTTTCTAACTGGCGGGCTTCTAGGCGAATCTAAGTTAAATCTCTTCCAAATGTACATCCTACCTTAGAGTTATCTCAGCGTTTCAGGGAGTGTTTCACCGAAAAGGGCTGACACATATTCATGTAAATATGATTTCCCAACTTTTTAATCTACAAATTCTGAGTGTAAAGGTTATACACTCTTTGTGTTTCAGCCAGTGTGTGTTGTACATGAAATTATTGTTAAGTCACCAGCAAAATGATGTCTGCTTGATCGTATTTCCACGTCTCTAACTGAACAGTTTTACTGATTTAGTTTCACTGATTACTGCCGTAATTAAGTCTGCTCTTTCTACAGGCAGTCCCTAGATTGTTTAAGGAAGGAATACTTACCCTACTCTCACAAAAAGGTGGTTCTGACTCAAATATACTGAAACACGTTACACATTCTTATCCATCTTTTATTTCAAAAATATTTGTGCCTGAAACTCTTGCTATAGCTCCTCTGGGTTCTACTGATATACCATATCAGCATTCGCATAGTGGAATCAGTGGAGGCAAAAATCAACAAATACACAAGGAAATGTCTCAGCGTCATATCTGTTCTCACTAATGATGCGCATTTTTGTTGTCAGACAAAGCTGAAGTTCCATCTGACATCTATTGTCGAGGAATACAAGGTAGGATAGATCAGGCTTCTAAGCGTGTTTGAGGACTCGGAAAATAAGGTTCAGTATGTAACCACCTGAGCCTCAAAACTAGCAGACAAAAAGAAGTCCCAGATGCAGTGGGCGTGGCGAAGGAAGGCCTCACGGTCAGAAAATTAATAGCGCTCAGAAAAGCAAAGACAGGGACTCTTACCTCTCACTTCTCTCCCTCGCCAGATCGACGGTAGAAGCTGCGCTTAATGTCACAAGTCTTCTCCAAGTTACACGACTGACACATCTGTTGGCGACTTCCTGGATCCCAAGACAACAGACATCAGCGATGTTGTTGAAGTAGGAGGTGTGCGGTCATCCCCTTCTCCTCATCTCAACTTTCCCCTGCAAGACTGTTGATGTCAAGTCTGTTTTGGTGTTTCTGATTTCATGGCCTATATATTTCAGCTTTCTTTTGTTTATCTCTATTAGTATTTGGTGCTTAACATTCAGTTCCTTTAATATGATCTCGTTTTTCTTCTTTCTGTCTATTTGACTCTGAGAAGTCGTCTATAGAGCCACATTTCTGCTGTACTGATTTTATTCTCTTTGTCTTTTCTTAGTGTCCAGGCTTCGCAACCATGCATTAAAACAGGCCAAATAAAAAAATTCAGTATTTTCAATTTCAGATCTTTGGGAAGCCCTCTGTATTTCCGTAAGTTGTTTAACTGGACTGTTTTTTGTTTTACCATGCCAATTCTTGTTCTCACATCTTTTGGTGCAGGAGTGCTCATTTGCTTTTATAAATCATCCTCCTCATCATCAGGTGCCCTGCCGCATGGCGTTGGCGATCATGGACTTCCATCTGTGTCTATCTGTCGTTGCCCCTAGCATCTCCCCCACCCTCCATGTCCCCAGCCACTCTGCAAGTCCGTCCAGCATTGTCTCCCTGGGTCTACCTGGTGCTCTCTTTCCCTCCAGCTTTCCCGTTGTGACCAGGTGCTCCAAATCCCCCTTCCTCATAAAATGACCTATACATGTTGCCTGTCTTTTCCTAATCTTCCTTATGAGTGATCTACTTGTGTCTGCCTCCATCAAGACTGTCTCGTTTGTTTTCTTTGCTGTCCAAGGAACTCTCAACATTCTTCTCAGAAACCACATCTCGGCTGCCTCAATCTTGTTCTGGCTTTGCTTGTTGACTGTCCATGCCTCGCAACCGTACAACAATATTGGTTCTATATAAGACTCAAGAAATCTTTTCCTGCTGTTAATTGATAGGCATTTGTTGGTAAGAGTGCTTGTCATCTTCTTGAATGCTGTTTTGGCTTCGCCAATTCTGCCGGCTATTTCTGATGTGCATCTGCCGTCTGATGACAATTATCGTTCCCATGTATTTAAATTTATCAACCTGTGTCAAGGTTGTGCCATTTGCTGTTATTTTGCATTAGGGGATTTCATGTATTTTACTGATCACCATGACTTCAGTCTTCCTGCTGTTAGTTCCAGCCCTTTACCTTTGCTTTCTATTTCTAGTATATTCACAAGGTTTGTAGGACCCTTTCATTTTCTGCAATTAGCACGGTGTCATCTGCGTATCGAATGTTGTTTATCATTTTCCCTCCAACCTTTAATCCAGGGTCTTCTTCTAGGTTTCTCATGATGTTTTCGAGGTAAAGTGAAAACAGATCTGGTGACAAAACACAACCCTGTCTGACTCCTCTTTGATATTTTGGAAATAGCTTACATTGTTTTCTATTCTCATTGCAGCTGTTTGTTCCCAGTACATATTTCTGATTATTCGTAGATCTTTTCCATCAACATTGAGTCTCTCCAGTTGGTTGATCAATTCATCATGTCTTACCTGATCGAAAGTGTTGGTGTAGTCAACAAAGCATAAATACAAATCCTTATTCATCTCAATTGACCTCTCTATGGTAGTTCTTTGGATGTATATGGCATTAATAGTTCCTTTCCCTTCCTCAAATCAACACTGTTCTTCTGCTATTTCTCTTTTGATTTTATTCATTGTCCTCATCATGATTATTCTTAACAGGATTTTCGTTACATGACTGATCAAACTGATTGTGTGATGGAGTTTGCATTCTATAGCCCCTGTCTTATTTAGAAGTGAAAATTGATTTTCACATATCTTATTCCAGTGTTGTAAATTTTATCTAGGAGGACTGTTATTTTTTCTATGCCAAATTCCTCCAGGCTTCAATCATCTTTGTAGTAATGTTGTCTGGTCCTGGGCTTTTCCTGGTTTCATCTTTTCAGTACCGCTCTAACTTCCTGTTTCGTTATGGGTTGTCCTTCAAAGTTCTTTTCTATAATGTGTTCTTCGTGTCTGTCATCCTCAAAAAGGTTATAAAACCTAGATAGGCCTACTTGAAATGTTGGACATTTTCTGAATCTTTTTGTTTATTTGAATTTTTAATGTTCCTGGCCTTCTTTCCTCGCTGTGTGCATGATATTGTTTCTCTTTTTTTCCCTTTTTTTTTTATAGCATTCTGGTTTACTCCCACTCTGCAACCTGTTGCATCTACTCGGTAGAGAATTCTCTTCATGCTTTTGATGTTATCTGCCGTTAGTGCAGTGTCATCTGCTGATCTCAGGTCGGTGGAGTTTCTTCCTCCGATCTTCAATCCTATCTTTTCTATAATTGGGCTCTTTAACGACCTGCTGTGTGAATAAGTTAAAAAGATGAGGTGATAAGATGCAGCCTTGCCTGACTCCTTTTTTAATGCCAAAACATTTGCAGCGTGCACCATTCCATCTTATAGTCACTTTTGGTCTTCGTATAATTCTAATTCTGTTATGTGACACCAAATGTTCGAGGAAGCCCATCTTTGCCATTGTGTTAAACAGTTGATGGTGTATGACACTGTCAAAGGCCTTGCTATAATCGATAAAGATAATGAAAGCTTCTCGTTTGCTGTTCCTTATTTTTTTCTGTCAAATTCTGCAAGATAAATAACATGTGTGTTGTGCCTCTGTTGGATCTGTAACCAGCCTGACAGAGAGTTCTTCTTCTACTTTTTGTTTTATTCTGTTAATGTTCAGTATGATGATTAGGAGTACTTTACTGGTGTGGCTGATTAGGGCGATAATGCTATACTTACTGCAGTCCTTGGTGTTCCCATTTTTGTACAGCATGACAAATTCAAGTAGCTTCCAGTCATGAAGACATTGACATGATTCCTGTATTCTGGTACATACATGTAGGTGGTATAAGGCTGTTACACCTGCTTCTCCAGTGTTCTTTAACAGCTCACCTGGCACATTCTCTAATCCAGGTGATTTTTCTAACTTGAGCTGATTTATTGCTGTTCTGACTTCATTGACAAGAGGGGTTTTGCTCAATTCTTGAAAATCAAGGCAGAGAATATCTTTTGAAAGTTTTGGTGTGTTGTCTGAAAAAGATCTTTGCCATACTCATGCCATCTGGCTAGAACATCTTTCACTTCTGTTGAGGTTTCGCCGTCTGTACTGTCTATGCATTAATGTTTTCCTTGAAATGTGGATTTTCTGGGAAACAGTTCTTTTGTTTTTCTCTGAAGATTTGCCTCTGTAATTTTTTAACATTCTTGTTCTATCCATGCTTTCTTATCTCCTCTGATTTGTTTTTTATTCCAGCCTTTTGTAATCTTCTATCTTTTTGTTCCTTCGTGCATGGCTTTTCTCTTTGAATAGCGGGAAAATTTTGTCGCTTATGTATGGCTTTGTAGTTTGTTTGACTGCCTTCCTAGTTTTTTTGTGTATACTTTTTTAATATCCTCCTATATGTCGTTTGGCAAAGTTTCATTTGCTGTCCATTCTTCTAAGAGAGCTGCGAAGTGGTTGTTTGTTTAAGCTTGGTACTACTATAAATTGAAGACGACCAGTGCCAAACTTTATTATCTGAAGCTGTTGGTATGATACGGTCATCAAACTCCAGCAGATAGCTGATCAAAGAATAGAATGAACATCCTGTGTGATTTTGTTTACTGGAAGCTGTATATGTCCCATGATGAACAGCCATGACAATGTTGACTTTCAACAGGGTGTATAGCTCCTCTTCGTTATCAAACACACCTTCCTCTCTGTTGTAGTCACAGTTTATCATTTGTCTGATTGTGATAAATCACTACACATATACAATGAAGATTTCGCTCACTTTGAACAAACTCCCCTACCCTTCATTGTGATTCTGATTAGGTATTTTCTGTTACACATCCATCTTCTTTTGGGGATAGGGGAGGTTCTATCAAATTAGTAGTATATAATATATGTTCAAAAACACACAGAACATAACAGAAGTCACAATACTTAGACTTCGAACAAATGAAAACGACCACCATGGAAAACTGTTTACCGTCGCTAAACATTAATTATCTTTAGATCGGAGAGCTCAAAATAAACAGATGCGCATGCGCACACATGTATACATACGCATGCAGGAGCACACATCACCAGACTGTACTACTGCCACACGTGATCCACAACTTTTCTCCCTACCTTGGAGTCTCATAAGACTCCAACAAGAATATTTCTAATAATAGTTTTTAAATTTTCTATCATTGCGCGCACACCTACAGTTTACAAGTTCATATCATTTGTGAATGAACAAAGAAAATATCAAGACAGTCTCTGGCTTAATAGATACAGCATTAAGGATCATCTGAAAGGATATTCTCACAAGATCAAGTCTTTGGTTTCACACTATATCAAGTCTGTAAGTAAGTCTATAGTTCAACACCATATCAAGTCTGGTTTAAGCACCATATTTTATAAAGTCTTTTCAACACTGAATCAAGTCTTTGGTGCAAACCTCCATTCATAACTGTAATGATAATAACTATCACCATTATCTAAAACAACTGAATCAAAGTCAAATATCTAACCAAAGTTTAAAGGTTCAATTTAACAGATTTTCTGATCACACGTCCGGAATTAGACAACAGATTTCTTTCATGCGCAATGTTCATGCACTCCGACACATCTGTCTGTGTTTGTTGTATGCTTGAGTCAGATTCAGAGTGACTGGCATTGCTTTCAGTGTCTTTCCTGTTTCCAGTTGGTGAGGGCTCAAACCCCCTTTCATAAAATGTTAATGTTGCCCTTCTTTTTAACTTACTGGTATCACTTGTGCTGCCATCAGAAGACTGTGTTTGTTCTTGCGTCCTAATCTTCAACATTCTTCATAATAACCATCCGTCCTCAATCTTTCTGGCTTTGCTTGTTGATTATGCTCGGACATCTACAATCAGTATTTTCTAGAAAAATTTCAAGAAATTTTTCAACGAGTAATTGATAGCTTTTTCTTGTTAGGTAAGATGCTTGTATCTTTCAACTTCTTCGGCTTGGCCGATCTTCGCTATTTCTGATGTACTGGTTAGATGAAAATCATTCCACAGGATTCATTTCAATGGTCGGTTTCCATTGCTTATTTTCATAATTCATGTTTTTTATATAAGATAGTTTCCTGCTGTTTGTTCCAGCTTATCTTGTTTTATTAATATACAAGGTTTGTAGTCCTTACATTTTCTGCAATAGCACTGTCACTGCGTATCGAACTGGACATTTCCCTCCAACCAATCACTGGTCTTCTTCTTCCAGAGTTTCAGTAAATAAAACATATCTGTGACAAAACACAACCCTGTCTGACATCCTCTTTGATTTTTGAAGGCTTCATGTTTCTCATAATTGCAGTGTTTTTCCCAGTACAATTCTGATCGTCTAGATCTTCCACAAATTGAGTCCTCAGATAGTGGTGATCAATTCATCATGTCATACTTATCGAAAGCCTTTTGCAACAGAGCATTATATAAATCTTATCAATTCAAACTCTCTATGTTTCTTAGTGTATAAGCGCATTAAATTTCTTGCCCCCAAATCCCACTGTTCCGCTTTTCATCTTTGTTTCACCTTGTCTATCTGGATAACTTAAGGATTTTGTTACAGTGTCATCAAAACAATTGTGCTTAGTTCGCATGCTATGCCCTGTCTATTTGGAAGTGCAATAAAATGTTTTTACATTTTTGGGATTTCAGTACTGTAACATTTAGAACTTTTCTACCTAATCCTCCAGGGCTTCTGAATTTTGGTATTGATGTGCATGGTCTGGGTTTTTGCATTAACTTTTTGTGGTTTAATTCAGTTTACAATGGTTTTCTACAAAATTCATTTTTATAATGTGCCGTTTTGTCATCCTAAAATATACCTAGATACTTGAAATTGGATTTCCTTCTGTTTTGTTTAGTTGAAATTGGAAGTTCCTCCCCTTCCGCTGTTAAATATTGTCTTTTCTTTTTTTTCCCTATAGCCTTGGTTTAACTGAACACTGCAACCTTTGCATTACTCGGTGAATAGATACATTTATGCTTTGAGTTGTCTCCTGCCAGTGTCATCTGCACCAGTACGGTGAGTTGCTCTCCATCCAGCCTATTTCTAACGGCTTTTCGACCTGCGGGTTGATAGGATGTGGGTATCGCTCCTGACTTCTATTTATTAATGAAAACTTTCGTAGACGATTACCATCCATCTTTGTCGCTCTTTGGCACTCGTATAATGAACGTGAATGTGAGACAGTGTTCAGATGATGATACAGTCATTATTGTGGCTGATTAGGCGCATGTGCTAATACATACTCGCCTTGGGTTCGTATGTATCAGCCCAACAATTCATCGTAGCTCCGTCAATGAGTCATTGACATAGATTCCTATCTGGTACTACTTTGTAGGATGTGATAATGTTACCTCTGCTTCTCCAGTTTTTTTAAAAAGCTCCCAGGCACTTTGCTATTCCAGGGATTTTTAAATGGCTGATTTGGCTCTGCACCTTATTAAAAGAGGAGTTTTGTACATTCTTGAAAATCAAGGCAGATAAAAACATTGAAATTTGGTTCCAAAAATCTCTGCCATGATGCTGCAAATTGGCTAGAACACTTAGTGCTAAAGGAGTTTCCTCCTGACTGTACTGCCTAATGCATTAATTTTTCCTTTTAATGTTGTGGATTTTCTGGAACAGTTCTTTGTCTCTAACATCCCGGGAATTTCTGAATTCTTCTTCTATCCAGCTTTCTTCCTGAGGGTTTTTATTTTTTTTTGGATGTCCGGTCTTATTGTAGTTTTCTATTTTGTTGTTCCTATCGTCTGCTTTTTCTTCGACTGCATCGTAAATTTGTCGCTTATTGTATGGACTTTGTATTATGTTTTGCTACCGATTACCTAGTTTTCAGCTGCCGATTTCATAGATATTTTTCAATGTCCTCATTTGTCGTTTCAAAGTTCAGCTAAATCCATATCTATTGAGAGGCGAAAGTTGTTTGTACACTTGTACATATCATACAATTGAAATGACACGTCCAAAAATAATTATTGAACTTTGGTAAAACGTTCACAAACCCAGCATGCACACAAGAATAGAATGACCCTGGTGATTTTGACACACAGTATATTCCTATGAAACACCAGTCAAACAAGTCATAAACTGTTACTTTCGAACAGATGTAACACCCTCTTTAAAACACCTTTACCGTTGTAGCACTTTATATTTTCTTGATTGGAGAACCTAAAATAAATAAGATCGCATGCGACCCGCTACCCTCTTGTGATTCTGATTAGGTATTGTACACACCATCTCAGGACGTTCTACTCAAAGTCATTAATAAATATATACATGTAGGCATACCCCACGTGATATAGATACTAAGCATAAATGTTACAATACATGAAATACACATAAATACATACATTATACGTAGCACATCTGTGTAGACTCACAAAACAGATGCATTTGCACACACGCATTTATACATAAACCTATATATACGTAGGCGCACGCGTGTCTGCATGCAAGCAATCGCATGTACGTATACTTTTTTTCTCAATCAGTAAGAAACATTTTATTTCAACCAAAACGGGAAATCTTTCCAATTGTTGTCATGCGATTGGGAAGGAACACATGGCTCAGTTCTACTCTAGATAAGTTCTTAACACTAGGGCAGGTCAAAGGGGAGAGTTTCCTATCTTCACCCCCCCCCCCTCTTTCTCCGAATGAGCGTGCATATGACTTCAGTTGTTTTCTTCCCTGTTCATCACCTCAGTAAAGACTGGGAGTTGGTAAAAATTGTTTTATGCTAAGAGAAATGTCTCCAAATATCAAAACATTAAAAAATACTTTGTTTTTAAATGATACTTTGGAGATAAAAAAAGGATGTTTCGAGCTAGACCCTTTGTCAAGTGAAAGAGAGTGGAAAATAAAACGGCAGAGGAGTATTGAAAACAGTTCAAAGAAAGAGGGAATAGAGTGAGTGTTACTCAGGATAGACAATAGTGAAATTATGTGTGTGTGTGTGTGTGTGTGTGTGTTTAGAGAACCGCTTGAGAAGCCATGAAAGTACTTCTTCAGCATTTCTCATATGTTCTATGGGATATGATACATCTCGAGAGCCAATTGAATCATCTTGTGTAGGATTGATTCATATGCATTTGCCAGAGCAGGCCACACTACTTCAAAGTCCATTTTCTCTGACTTAGCTGTTTGGATTGCTTTCCCAAATTATTGAGGCATGCTCTACACAGCCAGACACTCCTCGCATGCTTCCTCTCTGGACTGACACATCCATGTACTCATTTTCTATTGGATGTCTATTCAGCTTTGATGCCACGGAAGATAAAAAGATTTACTCTTCAATGTTCAGATGTGTTGTTGGTCTGAACTTGTCAACGTCATTCTCATTCCATTCTTTTGAAATGTACACTCCATCAGCTATCCTCCATTGGTTGCTCATCTTCAAGTTCTCCATGCTGAACATATCAGTGTGTTGAAACACTCAAGGCCATTTGAGTATTTCTACAGCAGGTAGGTTATTTCATTAGGCCCAGGTGAGGATCTGGCTCTGGCTTTCTTAACCACTTTGTTTATTCATCCAGTGTTGGTGGTTTGTCGTGAAACTTTTCCCTGGTGCTGCAGGCTGCACCATATCCTGGATTTCAAGGGATACCTTGCTTTGATGGTCGGGATACATTTTCCTGAGATGCTGCTCCAAGACTTTTTGTTCAGTGAGTGTCACATCACAGATTTCAACTACTCAAATTGTTTCCTGGCAAGCTGAGATAGATGCAATCTTGGGTCTTCTTTCTTTTTTATTCCTTCTCCTCTTTGCTTAGTCTATTTTCCTTAGGGCATTGTCTTCTGCTTTTAGGTTTGTTCATTGTTTTTCTAAACCTTGTTTCTGAAATTCTGAGGCAGTCTTTATTTATTTCTTGACATTCCTCGCCTTTCTCGGGATGTTGTCCATCTCGCGATGACAAAAAAAATTCTGAGAAGGAGTTTTCACCTTTGGCTGTTTCTCTGCATAGGCATCTTTACAAGTTGCATATACAATATCTATTAAGTGACCTTTTGTGTTCCAGTATGCTGTTTCCTGCCAGCACATTTAGTTTGTGGAGTATTTCTTAATCCAGCCTCTCCCATTCCTCTTTTGCACTTGCAGGTGGCAGGTCTCCTTTCTGGTGCTTGGCATTAAGAGCCTGAACAAATTCCTCATCTGAATCATCAACGTGCGTAATTTTTGGCACTGTGGTTTGATTCCTGGCTTTGGTTTCCGACGTCTTATCTGCTGGTGCAGTGCGCTGCTGCTCATTCACCATCCACGTTATTATTCTCCTTTCAATAGAGAGGTCAGATGATTAAACCACACGCCAACCACTGTCTTATAGTACATGTTGTGGTCGTGGATTTCATCATGTTCACCTCTCCATTCTGCACATCTTCTCCACTTCTTAATCTACATAACATTTTCAAAAATCCAGGTTCTAAAAATAACTGGTCACTGGGGAGAGGGGGTGGCAAAGATATGAAGGCAGAGCAAAGTAGAATAGCAATCTGTAACTGATCTGCCGATCAGCTGACTATTCACAGAAAACCAAGAACAAATTTTACAGATTTCTGTTGTAACTATGGATCTATTTACGAACCTTTTATGATTTCCTGCCAGCTCAACAAATAAAGTGAAAACTGTACTGTCTGTTTCAATCCCTCTTGACAAAAAGAGACAGAAGGAGATTGTTCCATACAAACAGGAGATGGATGTGTGTGTCGTCTGTCTATGCCGGGATGAACATTTGTCAGCAAATTTTTTTTCAGTTGTTTCTTCAAGGTTTTTTATTTATTTTTTTTTTTATCAAATTTGGATCAAAGATGTGGACAATAAAAGAGTCACAAAGGCATAATCCTAAATGAAGGTCACATGGGCAAAAAAGCTTAAAACGAGTTTTGCTTGTTTGTTTGTCTGTTTGTTTGAGGAAGGCCCGTGTATAGAGCACTTCTCAGGAAGTACTACATTTTTCTCATTCTGCTTTCATAGTCCTTGCTTATGTCAAGTTTTGTTTCATCTGAGGCCTTATTCAAGGTCACAGTGCCTTTGAGAATTGTAGAATCTGGACTTGCGTGTATTCATGTTTGTTTAAAAAGGGAGATTGTTAGAATGGCTTGACAGCCTTTGAGTTTCATTTCCTTTGTTGTTTTGTCCCAGATCTGGTGACTGTTTCTTCGTTGTCTTTCGTGTACACTGCACAAAGGCCATTTGGTAGAATATTTGTGCCTGATTTATTTTGTTAATTAAACACCATTCTCATATTTGTTTCCATGTGTTTCTGGTTTCTATTATGCTTGAACGCTGGCAATCACTTCAATGCCAATTGCACGTAAAATGTCAGAGTTAACAGGCTGTATTATTGCTGTTTGTTTCAATTTCACACAGATGCTGACCATGTGCTAACATATGTGACCCTCTCTTACAAGCTGGGACATGAGTCGAGTCTGAGAGAACAGAGATACAGCCTCAGAACGTGGTGATAAGTTTCACAATGATACTCACCCTAAGGGAAATGAAATTTAAGCATTTATTGTGATAATGCTGAGCCATGCTCTTCAACGTTACCTGAAACCGGTTTTTGTTTTTACATCACCTCGACTCAATCTCTTACAGAGCTCAGACATTTCATACATTAGTATGACGTTTGTGACGTCAACTTTCAAACCTTTGCAAACAATAATTCAAAATAACCCAATCAGAATTCAAAAGAGAACATTCATAGTGATTGCTAAGGAAAACTTTAGCAGTGAATGTTCTCAAACTTTCTCGTCGCTTCCTGAAAATAACGATTGCGAACATGTGATATTTCAATTGACCACAACTCTTACACTTTTTGTCCAACAGATTTCATTTATACATTACTGGAAAAGACATTCAGTGGTTTTTCCGATGATACCAATAACGTGCTGTCTTCGTAAATCGACTTGTGTCCCCCATTGTGAGAATAAGTCACGTATGCTTTCAGCCAATCATGCCAAGAAGACAAATGTTGGTAGTAACTGGCGCCAGCAATTTGTTATATTAGTGGTGATAATGTGGTCACTGTTGGACGTTGTCAACACTCAGAATGATGAGGAGACTAAACAAGACAGTGGTCAGTCTCATCAAAGCACTGACCAGTCAAGATTTGATACGGCACCTGTCTGGAATTACACCCACCACAAACAGGGACAGGGAGCATGATGGAGACTCAGCCCACAACAGTCATCAATAACGATATTTGGGAGAAAGATAAACATCAGACATCCATCAGTTATATGACAGATGAAGGCGTTATAAGTGACAATGTGACAATAATCGGACGTACAATGGTACAAACCACCTTTTTCAGCGCTCACTGAGTCTAACACGTTCAGTGACACAAGCCAGTCTTTATCAGCCACAACCGAATCCAACATATCAGGTGATATAAGCTTGGCAATTTTAAACAAACTGAATCAAACACATCTGGTGGCACAAGCTTGCCAGTTTCAGATACAACTGCGTCGAACTCTTTAGGCCGTACAAGTCTGTCTTTACCAAGCTTTACAGAGTCAAGTACGAAAAAACCCCATAAACTCTACATCAGCAGACAACACAGACAACTGCATTCAGTGCAACTGGACTCAAACCCACAGCCACACCACACACCTTGCAGATACTGAAGGCCATGTGGTGTGGACTGAACCTGGCAAGAGTTGTTCTTGTATTCACGACATTTCCTGGCACATCAAACCAACCCTTGACAACCAGGGCATAATTCTTCACTTTACCCACTTCAGTTTAAAATGGTACGAACATCTTGAAGTGTATCAAGGAGACCAGCGCTCAACTGACAAGTTACTGTTTCGCCATCCTGATCTAACAACTGCCGTTTTACTTTTGCCTCATGGTGACATTTCTGTGTGGGTCAGAACCATGCCATGGCCTTTCTTCACTGTAGAGAGCTCCCCATCTGGTTTCAGTCTCAATTACTCCACTCATCCTCTGCACTCCTGCCCACAGCTTTATCAAATACACACATGACGTTCAAACGTGTGGCTCCTCTGATTGCTGAAGATGTTCTGTATGAATGTTCTTCTGCCACTATCCCTGCCTATATCCTATGTGACAAGGTGCAGCAGTGTGTAGGGGGAGAGGATGAACCTGCTGACTGTCCCTACAGGTCTGTCTCCTGTGGTCATCCCTGGTTTGTCCACCATGACCGCTGTCTTCAAGTCGTCTTCACATCCACAAAGGAGCATGCCTCAACCTTGTGATCCACAGTCTGGTGGTAAACTAGCAGTCCTACCAGCGCCTGCAGAACCTAAACTGTTGGCGTCTATTATTGCACGTGCTGGGATTTCAGGTATTTGTCTAGCTGTTGATTTGACCTATAAACCCATCTCCAGCAAGTCTTTACAGGTGGAGCTACAATATCAACACATATGGCAATGGGGACAAGGAATCGTGAACCATGGACATCAACCACAGCGAGGCATCCAGTTCAATTCAAAGTTCGCTCTTTTCTTCTCACATGGAAAGGTGTCTATTAAACCATTCTATGGATCTCTGTGTGACTACAACACCACAAGAATTGGTTTTCTCTGTATGAAGGAAGACGTAAAGTTCACTGACCAAGGATCAAACAGTCCACGTTCTGTCAGACTTCAGCGTCATCTGAACAAGACACATAGTAACAGTGCAACAGACATGCTTCCCTTTGTTAAACTTTATAAACATTCGCTGAAATATTGTACAGATGGTTCTTTTGTGCTCCCGTTTCAGCTTTGTCCGCAGAACAACAAAGACCTGTCCTGGTCTCCCAATAATTTCAAGCTGTTTGACTGCATGGTGGGGGGTCAAGTTCATTACGCCTTGATATGTGATGGCCACAGTGACTGTAGGGATGGCAGTGATGAGACAGGCTGTGCCATTCCCACTGACATCTCCATACTTCAGGCCTACCATGTTTGTGCCAATGGTCAACTCATTCCTCTTATAAAAAGTGAGTATGAAATGAAAACGTTTGCTTTGTAAGAGATAAAGGTAGGTATACATTTAATGTAAAACGATCAGAATGAAAGTAGCTGCCTGCATTCCTATAAGCCAGAAACAATAGAAACCTTATGAAAATGATCATGAAGACATTGATTTAAATGAATGGAACAAGCCAGGAAGCCGCATTACCTCATTCATTTGGTGAGCATGTAATGTTTTCTCAAAAACACAGGCACACACACAAACCCACACACTCATGCACCCCTGCAAATACACACGGGTAAAAACTATTTGTCTGTAGCTTGTTAGACGATTAGGACAAAGGAAAATACATTTTGTCTGTTTATAACTTTTTTACTGTTCGATTTTTCTCAGGTGCGTGTATGCACATTGCTTTACCAACACCATGCAGGTGACATGTTATTGTACAGTCTGATATTTGTATCCAGTGGACATGCATGCTGTGTGTTTTCAAACCACTGGACACTGCCATGACAAGTATGATATACTATGCAAGATATTCAACGAACATATTTGTTATTCTGCATGCAAATACGCATGAAGGGGCTCATGGTGCAAAGCAAACCTAAAACTTTCAGAATTTCACAACATGTACACATGAAAAGCTAAACACAGAAGAATATAAGAATAAATATATATGTTGTGACGTGCGAGTATAATTGTACATGCAAATCTTATTGTTATATTTGTACATGCGTATAAATGTATTTTACACTGAACAGACTGAGTGAAAAAGACTTTTTTAATGTTCCATATATATGTGACACATCCTTAACCCACAAAAGCGCGTGAAAACGGAGAATAAGCTATATTCTGCATCGTTTAAACCACACCATTCTCTCTCTCTCTCTCTCTCTCTCTCTCTCTCTCTCTCTCTTCTCTCTCTTTCTTTCTTGTGAACATTAATCAAAATATAACAGTATAACATACTGGGTATATTTTTACATACCAACAGCTGGAATGGGTCCACCAAAGATGTCTGAGCAAGATCTGCAAAATCAGTGAAAAGATTGAGTGTCCAGCCTTCAAGTTATGATGAAGTGTGGTTTGCCAAATATACAGTTTTTACTTATCAAATGCCAGCTTCGTTTGATGGGACCTGTTGTCTTATGGAAGACAATCACGTCCTAAAAATGGTGCTGTATAGAGAGCTGAGGCAACAATACTATGACCAGGGAAGATCACTGAAGTGATACGATGATACTTTGAAGGCCAGCTTCATTAGTAATGGCATCTGTCAAGAGCCACAGTAGTGTGTGAACAATTTAACTTTGTGAATGCAGTGTTTGTTTGTTCTTTGTCTCTCATTTTGCTTCCCAATCACATTGTGGACATAAATCATTGAATCTTCTCATCTTCTCCAGCTCGCCACTCAATGAAACATGTGAAAGTTTCATGTTGGTTTTGTTCTAATTAGTCTGACGAATTTGTTTCTTTTCTGTCTTTTGTATTTGTTTAACAAAGGCTAGTTAGCTGAAAAAAATGCGTCTGTCTTGTTTGTTGATTTATATCCTATGTGTACGATTCTCATTCTGTTAGGTGTGTTTATTTTTTTCAACAGTTGTTTGGTTTGTGTACTATGTTAATTCCAGACAAGTTAAGGATCAGTTTAGAAAAGAAATAATGTACATCTCATTAATGATTTCTGCAGAAATTACCTGTGTGACGGTGCCCCAGACTGTCTGGACCAAAGTGATGAACGTCTGTGCACCACATGCACTGAAGGGAAGATTCTGTGTCCTGGCTTTGGCTGTCGACCTCCCAGTTACGCTGATTTCCTAACGTGTACCTCTTCTGATAAAGGTGTGTGTGTGTGTGTGGGCGGGGCGCGCGCGCGCGTGTGTGTGTATGTGTGTATTTATGTGTGTGTGTGTGAGCGTGTGTGTGTGCGTGCGTGCGTGCGCGCGTGTGTGCGTGTGTGTGCGTATGCGTGCGTGTTATTTGTTGTTGCAGTTGTCACAGCTGTTATTTTTTCTTTCTTTTTTCTTTCAGTTTTTCGACCATTACATATCCTGTAGTCATTATGCCATCACTGAAGGACAAAAGATTAAGAACCATTAAAGCATGCCAGAAAATTTCTGTTTTGTTCCATGGCGTTGTCCTGCATATAACTGAAATTGATCAAAGAGAAGATTATGTGACAACATTGACATGCAAAATGGTTTTTAATGAATTATGAATGAAGATGTCCATAGGAATAGCTAAGTGACTGTAAATACATAATAAAGAAAACAGCCCAAAACTGAACCCTAGGGGACACCTACTTTGGCGAAGATGGGGCTGATCTGATATCATCAGTGACAATGGACTGAGCTTTACAAATAAAATATGGCTTGAACAACTTTAGAACACTCGCAATGTAGTCAAATTAGATAACAGTCTTGAGATTATGATATCGAGGTTAGTAGTGTCAAATGCTGCAGAAAGATCTAAAGACTGAGAGAATGAACACGTTCCCATTACAGAAGCTTTCAGAAGATCATTAAATACTTTTGACAAAGCAGTTTCTATGCTATGGACTGCACGATAGCCCAATAGGAAAACAGTTCAAACATTTGTTGCTTTCTGGTGACTATCAGCTCTTAGAAGATGATTCTCTGACGGATTTTGGACTAAAACAGACGATTAGAAATAAGTCAATTTTTTTTAAATTATTGAGATCTAGACTGGACGTTTTGAACATTGAGTTGACTACTGCATGGTTAAACCTCTGTGGAGCAACAGCTGTGTTGAAACAAATGTTCATGATATCAGTTATGGTTAGAGAAATTTCATCAACACAGTTAAAAGGAAGACAGGCAGAGATTTGGTCATGATTACAGATTTTGTAGGCATGGCAAGGATTTTTTGTCACTTGATTTTGACTGGTTGGTTGAAATGATCTGAACGGAGTGAAAAGGAGCAGACACAGAAAGGTTAGAGTTCGAACTGACTACGCTTCTAATGTTTTTGTTTGTTTTTGTTTGTCAGAAAAGCCGACTGAATTTTTCAAGGAATCATCTGGGTGGAATATTTTTGGAACGACGTCCAAAACATGTTTGACACTCGCATTCAAACATAAATAAGAAAAACTATGAAAATACAATCAGAACACATATTTGATACAGTCTTGTGTGGTTGTTTTAAATACGCTTTGTGAT
>JAPXFY010004232.1:0-18745 GCA_030674185.1 Monoplex corrugatus | reverse complement strand
CTGGTTCCTCGCAAAATTAAAAGCAGGCAGTTCACCTGCAGAAGTGGAATGATTTTTTGGGGTGCTTCGGGAAAAACGTATCCCCTTCCCAAAAGGGAAACGACCCAATTAGAGTTAAATGATAAATGAATGTACAAATAAAATAGTAAGTAAAAGAAAGAATAATGAATAAATACATAGATAAACGTTGTCAACATATATGAAACATTATCAGTACAAATGAAATCACCTGCCCAAAGTCCACCAAAATGAACGTCTTGGCTGTTTTGACCAAACCAGACGGCAGATGCACATCAGAAATCCCAGAGAATCGAAGTCAAAACAGTATTCAAGAGGATGAAAAGCGTACTTACCAACAAATCCCTGTCAATTGACATCAGGAACGAGTTCTTGAGTTTTCATATAGAACCGATATACTGTTGTACGGTTGTGAGGACATGGACAAATCAACCCCGCAAAATCAGAACGAAATTGAGGCAAACTGAAATGTGGTTTCTAAGAAAAATGTTGGAGTTCCATGGACAGCAAAGAAGCAAAAACGAAACAGTCTTGAAGAAGGCATACACAAGAAGATTGGAAAAGACAAGCATTGTTTATAGGACATTTATGAGGAAAGAGAAATTGGGCACCTATCACAACAGGAAAGCCTAAAGGAAAGAGAACCCCAAAGGTGGATCTAGGGGAGAAAATATTGGACAGTTTTGCAGGGTGGTTGTGACAGAGAGGGTGGGAGATGCACTTGCGGGGACAAGGATTAGATTCGTTTTGGAGTCCCATGATAGCAACACATGCGACAGGACAATGATGATGATGGTGATGGTTTTAAGACATTTTCAATACATTTTTTAAAACGAAAAGAGCTCCCAATAAAGATCTATGCCCAAAGTGATTTTACATTAATTACACAACATTGGAAATCCCATAGAGCTCTAAATCACCTACACTGACACTACCAGCACTAGCACTAACACCACCACCGCCTATTACCATCACCAACTCATTAACACTATCACCACCTTTATCCCACCAACACTATCATCATTTCAACAACGTAAGTGGCAGAAGCAACAACATCCATTTTTGCTTTTTCCTTTAGCGCATGTCTGTAGCAATGAGCTGAACAGATTTCTTGCTGACTGCCCCACTTGCTGGGCAGGGCCGCTGGGATGAGTTCACAGTGGCATTTGTGAAGGGCTTTAACAGATGTGATACTTGTGGCGGCGAAGCTCAAAGTTTTAGATTTTTACCTACAGGGGTAGTCCAGTTGTGTCCTACGCTGTTTCTCTCCCACCTCTTTCACAAGGCAGGCACGTAGTCAGGAGCTCTGTGTCACTGTATGCAGTCTATTTTCTTTGGTGCCTCTCCCTCTCCCCTGCTATCCTATTTTTTATTTTTCCATTCGGCTCTATTCTCGCTAAAGACTAATCTCGTTTTGTCGCTTAGCAGATTATTGGTATTGTGGTCATATTGGGCTTTTTTTTTAAAATTTCCATTATGAAAGTATTGAGGGAAGGCGTTATGTTTGCCTTTCTCTGTGTAATTTTGAGCAGAAGTTGGCCCAGGGAATTTCAATTCTTCATCTCTCTAACACCCTCGACCGATTTTTCTACATTTAAACATGTTAACTCACAAAATGAAGTTTGAAGTTGAAGCAAAGAACATTCCAGTGCAAAAAACGGTGGGAGGCTATACACTTTGCATTGGGTTGGTAAGTTCATTTGTTATTATAAAGGGAACATGGCACAATGCCTATTGTATTGAGTACCCAATGCATCAAGTTCAAAAGGAAAATTCAGAAGTTTGGGGACTTTATCCAAGGAAAGAATGAGGAGATCCAGCTTTTGTCTAATTATGAAGGTAGAGGTATGTTGTTACTGCCAGACAAATCTGTAGAAATGATCGAGCCCAGTTTGTCTATCGAGTAAGACGCTGACGTTCCAAAAAACTCATTGTAATGACGGTTCTGATCCACCTAAAATAAAAATCGACATTTGTCATGGATTCAGACCTGCCTAGTACTACGATTTCTTTCGTAGTTTTTGCGTTTTAAGCTTCCTGTACTACTGGATTGTTGTAAAGCAAATAGATAAATTAGTAAAAAAACAAACAAACAAACAAACAAAAACAAACAAACAACAACAAACAAACAAAACAAGAAACCCTGCAATCTGCCGACTGCGAAACTTGCGGTTTCGTTTCAAGCTATGCCCGGTGCGCTGAAGTGTTTTTGCCCACTTGAGGGATGGCAGGAGTTACAGTCATGTGATGTGACAGCGGAAACAATCTCGCTTATGCAGAAAAATGGCGTCGAAGAGAGCACGAAGCTGATTCTGAACCAGGATTGGACAAAAATAAAAATTTCAAACTGGAAGGGTCAGTGCAGTGGCTGCAAAACCAGGAAAATGCAAACGTCAGTTGTTGCCAGTCGGCAATACTGGTCAATCAATGTACAGGGAAAAAATGCCATCTGCTGAAGCCAAAGAGCGTGTGTGTGTGTTTGTACGTGTTTATGGATCTTTTATGTATTTGTGTCAGTGTATGTGTACATGTATACATTTCGTTATGTGTTGTGGAGGAGAGAGAAAGGGGTACAAATTCAATATGATTCGTTATGTACTTGTTTTATTCTGAAACATTGATACATCAGAGGGCCCATTAAATTTCACAAATAAAATTCTGTTTATTTTTTTATTCTCTCTCCTGCTCCTCAGCTTAAAACTTTATAACTGACATCCTTACATTTTTAACACATTGTTACATTCATAAAAAACACATTGTCACATTCACAAAATATCACTCAAATCACTTTTGATATCGCCCTTTCTTTCTTTTTGTGTGTGTCAAAACAGGCATACGTATGCATGCAACGAAAATTGTGACAAATAATATTAATCCGTCTTAAATTAGTACAAGGGAGTTCATTTGTGGGAATCCCATCACATTTATACTATTGTAAACTAAGGAAGCTTGGCTAAAAACAAAGTGCAAAGAAATAGAAGACCGACACAAAATAGATCCTCAAAGTGTGTACAGAAAACATTGAAGAAATTGCCCACAGGAAAAAGACATGCACATCAGTTGGTTGCTTAAAATCGAAAGATGGTACGCTTATCATGGAAAAAGACAAAATATTAGATAGATGGGGGAAAAACCTTTTTAACGATGACAGAAACAAAAACCCCTATTACATGAAAAAACGTTTAGGACCACCATAATGAAAGATGAAGTTAGAGCAATATTGAAAAAGATAAAAACCGGGAAAAGCCCCAGGACCAGACAAAATTAGTACAGAGATGATTGAAACCCCGGAGAATTTGGTATTGAAAAAGTAACAGTCTTCGTAAATGAAATTTATGACACTCAAAAAATCCCCAAAAATATGTCAAAATCAATTTTTCATTGCACTTCCAAAGAAAACAGGGGTATAGAATTGCGAACTCCATCGTACAATCACTTGATGTAATGAAAATCCTGTAAAGCATAATCATGATGAGGACAAAGAACAGAATCAAAAAAGAATAGCAGAAGGACAGTTGAATAAGAATTTTATATTTATGCTTTGTTGATTATACCAAGGCTTTTGATCGGCTAAGACACGAAGAGGACTGATCAACCAACTGGAAAAAACTCGATTTCTGATGGACAAGATCTAAGAATAATATGAAATGTTTATTGGGAACAAACAGCATCAGTGAGAATAGAAAATGGTCTAAGCTGTTTCCAAAATATCGAAAGAGGGGTCAGGCAGGGTTGTGTTCTGTCACCAGATTTGTTTTCACTATACGCGAACCATCATGAGAAACCTAAAATACCCTGGGATAAGTGGTTGGGAGGAAAAATGATAAACGATTACGTTTACGCAGATGACACCGTGCTAATTGCAAAAAATGAAAGGGACCTACAAAACCGTGTAATATAATATAAACAGAAAGCAAAAATAAAGGGTTGGAGCTAAATAGCAAGAAGACTGAAGTCATGGTAATCAGTAAAAACAAGAAATCCCCCCCTGCAAAACAACAGCAAATGGCACAACTTTGAGACAAGTTGATAAGTTTAAATATTGGGAACAGTCATCTCTCCAGGCAGCAGATGCACATCAGAAATAGGGCCCGCAGAATCGGGCCCAAACCAAAACGCATTCAAAAAAAATGAAAAGCGTTTTTATCTACAAATGCCTATCAATTAACTCTTGTATGTGTATATAGAACGGATACTGTTAGGGCAATTGCGAGGCGTGGACAGTCAACACGCAAAGCCGAACAAAAATTTAGGCAACCGAAATGTTGTTTCTAAGAAGAATGTTGAGAGTTCCATGGACAGCAAAAAAAAAAAACTAGACAGACACAAGTAGCTCGTTGATAAAGAAGATTAGAAAAGGCATGCAACATTTATAGGCAAATTTCATTTGGAAAGGGGAATTAGAGCACTGGTCACAACAGGAAAGCTGAAGGGAAAGAGAACCCCCAGGTGGACCCAGAAAGAAAATATTGGGACGGGACGTGCAGTTGAGGACAGAGAGGGTGGAAGTTGTACTTGCAGCGAAAATGGGTAAAATCGTGTGGGGGCCATGATCGTCAACCCATGCAGAGGGCCCATGTTTGATTGATACAACATTATGCATTGAAAATTGGATTTTCAGTACAGGAACGGGGGGTAGTTTGGGGCCAAAAGGGGTCTTAGGACATACATGCTATGCCCTTCTATCAGAAACCGCTGACCTATTTGAATTTTCTTTTTTTGGTTTTAAATACCCTTTCAGTATGTAGGAAAGGAAAGACCAAATTTAAAAAGGGACTCCAGCAAATTTTACTTTTTCAAATGGACGCTTTAAAATTAATACCAAACTCATTTTTAAAAGTGGGCGTTTTTAAAGGAGTCTACTGTGTTGCGAATCTACCCATTTCAAATAAGATAAGTACTTTAAAATAAACTTCTGAAAGTTTTAAGGTGTATACATCAATCAAGAACTAACAATCATCAGTTAAAATATTCAATTCAAAAAATAACAAAACAAGAAATGTGCAACCTGGCTTTAAAAAAAGTGGTAAGGGGTTTACGTACTGGCGCTGTTGATGACCCACCAAATTGTGTTTGAAATGAAAACAAAAAATGTGTTAAATGACAAAACTTAAAAACACTACATTTTTACGAATTAAAAAAAAAACCAAGCTTTTCGGACACCAGACCCCTCTCAGGCTCAACTGAGTAGTCCAAAAGAAGGGTTAGCAGTATATTTGTTATCAGCTTGCAGAAAATGGCTGACACGCCATCCAACCCTGCGGGGCTCAATCCGTATTTTGTAGGGTTTTTACTCCTTAGCCTTCCCTTAGGTATCTTCTCCCGTAGATCCCAAGGCAGTGGGTCCAGCGTTGCTGCTGTTGCTATCGCCCTCACAGTGATTTAAAATTTATTTCAATCGCTTGATCCATCATTGGGACGTCCGGTCCTTATATGTGGCATACAAGGGGTGGTTTGTGAGCGTAGGCCATGTCCCAGCTACAGTTTGTTATTTTATTATGTACGCTGTTTAGGGCACTATTTAGTGCAAGGGTGAACAAATATTGAAATGATTTCATAGTATTCCAAGAATACTAAAACTGACGATACGGCACCACACTGGGCAATTCAATATGGACTTTCTCTAAAGATACACGGTCTAGATTTTAGATCGACAAAAGAAATTGGCACCAATGAAAAGTAATAAAACTCCCTTAACGAGCAGATAGGTGCCCAAGCTCATCACAGACATTTTGCTGGCACTTGTCTCACTCCGCGTAGGTCAGTGACCCATTTAAAACACCCTCTTGACGCCGCATTTGCGGGTTTGGTTGCGCTGTTGGACAGAGGCGGGGGCTAAAGATCTGATCTCTCGAGTTCGTATCATTCGGGCAACATAGAAAAAATATGCTTGGGGAACCTTCTAATGCAGCGGTTTTGCAGTTTTTTGTGTGTGTGTGTGTGTGTGTGTGTGTGTGTGTGTGTGTGTGTGTGTGTGTGTGTGTGTGTGTGTGTGTGTGTGTGTGTGTGTTGTGTGTGCATGTGAAAATGTGTATGCAGAGGGTATCTTGTTACTTTATGTTTTTTGATGTATGTGTGTATGCGTGTTTATGTGTGTGTTATTTTTATGTGTGATTGTCATGCCAAATTTGAAAAACATTTGTTGTTTTTTGATGTACAGTGTTTTATGTTATATTTATCTTATTGGTTATGATTTTATTTTCTTAATATTTGTACCGAAATTGTAATGTTTTTGCATGGAATCTTTATGCTGCATTGTTGTAGTATGTATGTATTCGATTGTTGTATGAACTCGCAATGTTTATACTGTTTGTAAATGCAACGAACATTTTCTGAATATATTTTTGCGCTGTATAATGGAATAAACTTTTAAATGGGCTTGTCTCTGCTATTGAAGTTAACCTTGGCTGTTCCACACACCTGTTTTTGCGCTGTCTGTTTCGTTGATAAGGCTGTGAATTCGGATTAAGTTATTCAATTCTATCCCAACCTGCAAGGTGGAAAATTGGTTTTTTGCTTTCTGCCATTTGAAACAATAAAATTTGGACTGTTTTCGTACGCACTTTGAAGATCTTGAACGCCATTGTTTATGCGGGGACTTATGGAAACATGAAACCCCCAAAGCATGAAGCAATAGCAAATGTAATAATGGGTTGAACTATTAATCAAACCATTTGATGTCGAGGTGTTTCTCAGTCTGAAAGGTGAAGTTGGCTGTTAATAATTTGATGTGCAGATTGGATTGTCCGGGGAAATTTTTATAGAGTTCTACCTTGCTACTGAAGGCAAATGTAATGAAAACAAAATGTAACTTCTAATTTTGTAAATTATCTTCTGGATTGTTTACCAGATTATCAGTAAGGGCAGAAGAAAGGACTTACTGGAGGAATGTTGAAAACATTTGCAGACTTAAGAATATTTGTGGCCATAACAAACTGTCATAATAGTACCTGTTTGAACCAGTTTAGAGTATTTTCAGTGGTAAAGTTGTCTGCAGTAATGTGTGTTTTAGACTCATGGGAAAGATCAGTTGGTTAAATCATGGTCATTATCATGTTGCCCGGGCCGAATGGCTTTGGCGATCATGGCCCTCCACACCAATCTGTCCCTTTTTCTCTGAAAGTACATTCCCACCCTTTTCTGTCTAACTTCCCTGCAAGTCCGTCAAACATTTTCCCCCTTTGGATCTACTGGAGTTGGGTGTTTCCCTCCAGCTGTCTTTTTTGTGCCCACGTGCTCTAATTTCTCTTTCCTCTTTAAATGTCCTTTTTAAATGGTGCTTCTCTTTTCCTAATTTCTTTATTAATGATCCTTTGTGTCTGCCTCTTTCAAGCCGTTCGGTTTTTTTTTGTTTTTGTTTTTTGGGGTCCTTGAGTTGAATAAATTTTATATTTAACTTTTGTTGATTAGACAAGGCTTTTGATCGGATAAGACAAATAATACTTAAACGAACTGGAAAAATTTTATATTGATGGAAAAGATCTGGGGATATAGTATGGAATTTGCATTGGGACAAACAGCGCAATGAGAGTAAAACATTTTACAAGTTTTTTTCCAAAACATGAAAAGGGGTTAGACTGGGATGTGTTCTGTCCAAAATTTGTTTTCACTTTTACGCAAAACATCATGAGAACCAAGGAAGAATGCCTTGTTTAAAGTTGGAGGACAGTCATAAACAATATTCATTATGCGATTTTCATCGTTCTAGTTGCAAAGTGAAAAAAGGACTACATATTTGTGAATATAAATAGAAATAGTAAGCAAAAGTTAAGGGCTGGAGTTTAATGTAAGAAGGACTGGAAGTCATGTTAATCAGTTAGAAAAAGCTGCCCTCATTTTTAAAAAAACAGAAAATGGCACACATTGAGACAATTTTGATAGTTTTAATTTATTAGGACAGTGATTCACAGTCGGCAGTAACATTAGAAATATCCAACGAATTGGCAAGCTAAAACACCACTAAAGGAAAATGAAAAACGCTGTACTAAAATTCCATATATTAAATCAGGAAGAGATTCTTCGGTGTTTTTATAGAACCAATATGTTGTATAGATGCGAAGCGTGGACAGTCAACCGCAAGTCAAAACAAGACTGGAGGCAGCTGAATGTAGTTTCAAAGGTGAATGTTGGAGTTTCATGGACAGAAATAAACGAACGAGAAACCTGAAAGAGGCAAATACAAAAAGGAACTGCAATTGAAAAAAATTAGGAAAAGACAAGAACATTTGTAGGAAATTTTTCATAAGGCAAGAGAAAGGTGGGAACCAAGCCAAACAGTAAATTGGAGGGAGAAAAGGGCACAGGTTGACACAGCGAGAAAACTGTTGGCGGATTTGCGGTATATAGGGTTTGTGAGAAGGATACTGGTGGGAGATTTACTTGCAGCAAAATAGGGGGTTTCGTGTTCGCAAACGGATGCCTCAGAAAAATTTGATGATGATGACTGTTCTTTTCCGGCGTTTTAGCTCAACAAAATCAATTTGTATGTGGTCTCAGCCCACACAGCTATGAAGGAGTACTTGATCTTATTCAGGATAGGTAAAAGTAAAGCACCCTGATGTTGCTGCTTCGCAAAAAAGTTAATGTTTCTATCATTCATTCTCCACGACCTCGGAGTTACGGGACAAACAGGGCCCTTTTTATGTGTATCGTCTCACTGACAATATTAATGTCGTGGGTTCGTTGCCCATGGGGGACCCTTTTTAAGCAGGATGGCTGGCCCCGGCGATAGAACCCTGGGTCAAGATCTCGTCTAGAGTCACCCCACCCCTTGTTTGGCTGGTTGCTTTTTAATGCTCAAATCATTCTGGTGGTGTCGGCGTTCCATAGGTCCCGTTTCCCACCCAAGCCTTTCCCAGCCTTTCCAAGGGGGATTTTTTTCGGGACTCAGGGATCTCCAGACTACTGCAGTTTTGGTGGAATGGTTAAAACATTGTCCAAATTTGCGGTGGATCCCTCTCAGTAAATTCCAGACTCCAAAGTCTAAACTCTCGCTGGAAAACAATGCAGTTTTTTTCCCGTACAATATTTCATGCATTTCTCTTAATTGTGTGTCGGGTTTATTTTGTTTCCAAATGCTTTGCTGGACGCAACGTTTTGTGATGAAATGGTGTGCCAGCTTCGTATGAACTTCATGCATTCCCTATGCTTAAGACAGGTTAGATGGGAAAATAGGCAGTGAGGGATCGATTTTGTTTTTTCCCACAGCCTTGTGATAGGCCAGGCTTAACAGTGCGGAAGTGCTCACCTTGAGTTAGGGCCTTGAGGTTTGGTTCCCCTTCTAAGCTGTTATTGATCGATCGCTGAATCGCCAAGGACATCGGTAATCTCTCTTGTGTATGACCGAAGTTCTCTGTCTCTCTCCTTCTGTCTCTGTCTCTCTCTGTCCGTCTGTCTCTCTGTCTGTCTCTGTCTCTTCTTTCTGTCTCTGACTCTCTGTCTGTCTGTCTGTCTCTCTCTCTCTCTCTCTGTCTCTGTCTGTCTCTCTCTGTCTTGTCTGTCTGTCTGTCTGTCTCTCTCTCAGCTTGGGCTGCAGACTCAGTTGATTAATCATAGACATGTATCCTCTTCTTTACGAAGGAACGTTATTGTTTTCGTGTTTAGAAATGTTGGATAGTTGAGTGATGTCGATGGAAATATTTCGCCAGTGGTAAATGTTTACAAGTATCTTGAATTCACATTTCAACAAGCTTATTTTTGTTACAGCATGCAAAAACCCACGATCGAAAAAGTCATTAGAAAGGTTAAGGCCAAGATCATGAATTTGACAGTAATTTTGTAACATTGTTTTATAGTTGTTTGATGCAATGATACAGTTTATTATGCAGTATGGCTTTGATTATTAGTGGGGTTTTTTCACCTCTGTGAAACGATTCACGTAATTTACTTCAAATGATATTTCCGGGTGTAGACATGCGTTGCACAAATGATTTAGTGAAGGGAAGAATGAACAGTTTTCAAGACAAAAACAAATGTTTCTGATCGAACTCACTGTGCCCTATAAACGCGGGAGTGTAGGAAACCCAGATCTAGAAAAAAAATAGTGTGCAGGCTAGACAGCAACTCGCAGAAATCTGGCTACCAAGCCAGAGTCATCGTCATAGAGTTGGAGCAAGGGCGTGGATAGGCATACCTGCCTTTGACCTCATGACACAGCTTTTCAGTTTCTGGGAAGGAAAGGACTAGAGCTATAAAGGCAATGGCAGAAGAAGCTGAAAATTGATTCCAACTTGATCTGGTCGAGGAGGGGTCAAAAGTGAATTTCATAAGGTCTGAAATTGCACTATAAACCCAAAAATTTTTTTCCCCAAAAAGGTAATTTTTTTTTGGGGGTTTTTAAAAAAAAATTTTCCCCCAAAAAAAAAAAAAAAAAAAACCCAAAATTTAAAAATTTTTTTCCTTTTTTTTAATTTTTTCGAAAAAAAAGGGGGGGGAAAAAAAATTTTTTGGGGGTTTTTTTTTGGGGGTTTTTTTTTCCCCCCCTTTTAATTTTTTTTTTTTTTTTAAGGGGAAATTTTTTTTTTTTTGGGGGGGGGGGTTTTTTTTTTTAAAAATTTTTTTTGGGGCCCCCGGTTTTTTTTTTTAGGGGTTTTTTTTCCCCCCCCGGGGGGCCCCCCCTTTTTTTTTTTTTTTTTTTTTTTTGGGGGTTTTTTTTTTTTTGGGGGGTTTTTGGGGGTTTTTTTTTTTTGCAAAAAAAAAATTTTTTCCCCCCCTTTTTCCCGAATTTTTGGGGGTTTTTTTTTAAAAAAAAAATTTTTTTTGGGGTTTTTTAAAATTTTTTTTTTTTTTTTTCCCAGGGGGGAATTTCCCGGGGTTTTTTTTTTGGGGGTTTTTTTTTCCCCCCCCCAAAAAAATTTTTTTTGGGGGGAAAAAATAAAAATTTTTTTTTTTTTTTTTCCCCGGATTAAAATTTTTAAAAAAGGGATTGGGGAAAAATTTTTTAAATTTTTTGGGCCCCTTTTTTTTTTGGGTCTGGGTTTTTTTTAAAATTTGGGAAATTTTTTTTTTTTTTTTCCCCCCCTTTTTTGGGGGAAAAGGCCCGGGCCCCCCCCCCGGGGGTTTTTTTTTTTTTTTTTAAAAAAAAAAAATTTTTTTTTTTTTTTTAAAAATTTTTGGAAAAAAAAAAAAACCCCCCTTTTTTTTGGGGGTTTTTTTTTTTTTCCTTTTTTTTTTTTTGGGTTTTTTTTGGGGGTTTTTTTTTTTTTTTTTTTTTTTTGTTTTTTTTTTTTTCCCCTTTTTTTTATTTTTTTTTTTTTTGCCCCCCCCCCAAAATTTTTGGGGGTTTTTTAAAAAAAAATTTTTAAAAAAAGGGGGGGGGTTTTGTTTTTTTTTTGGGTTTTTTTTTTAAAAAATTTATTTTTTGTTTTTTTTTTTAAAAAAATTTTTTAAAAAATTTTTTTTTTTGGGGGGTTTTTTTTTTTTTTTTTTTTTTTTTTGGGGGTTTTTTTTTTTTCCCCCCCTTTTTTTTTTTTTTTTTTTTTTTTTTTTTTTTTTTTTTTTTTTTTTTTTTTTTTAAAAAATTTTTTTTTTTTTTTTTTTTTTTTTTTTTTTTTTTTTTTTTTTTTTTTTTAAAAAAAAAATTTTTTTTTTTTTTTTTTTTTTTCCCCGGGTTTTTTTTTTTTTTTTTTTTTTTTTTTTTTTTTTTTTTTTTTTTTTTTTTTTTTTTTTTTTTTTTTTAAAAATTTTCTTTTTTTGGGGGGGGGGTTTTTTTTTTAAATTTTAAAAATTTTTTTTTTTTTTTTTGGGGGGGGGAAAAATTTTTTTAAAAGGGGGAAAAAAATTTTTTTTGGGGAAAAAAATTTTTTGGGGGTTTCCCTTTTTTTTTTCCCCCCCTTTTTTTTTTTGGGTTTTTAAAGGTTTTTCCGGTTTTTTTCCCCGGGGGGGAAAAAAAATTTTTAAGGGGGGGGGCCCCTTTTCCGGGGGAAAAAAGCCCCTTTTAAGAATTTTTTTTGGCCATGTCCCCCCCAAAAAAAAAAGGGGTTTTTTTAAAAAGGGGGGGAAAAAATTTTTTTTTTAAAAATTTTTTTGGGAAAAAATTTTTTTCCCCCAAAAAAAAAATTTTTTTGGGGGGGGGAAAAAAAAAAAAAAAAAAAGGGGTTTTTTTTTCCTTTTCCCAAAAAAAAAGGGGGGGGGTTTTTTCCTTTTTTTTTTAAAAATTTTTGGAAAAAAAAAAAAAAACCCCCCCCCTTTTTTTTTTAAAAGGGGGAAAAAAAAAAATTTTTGTTTTTTCGTGGGAAACGACAAAGGCTGGGGGAGAGTCGTACACAAACCGATGGAAGGCAACGGGAAACCATCATCGTACTTTCCCAAGAATATTTCTGGCCAGCCAAAAGCAAGAAAAATGGGATAACGACCCTAAATAGGGGCTCCTATGGAGCACCTTTCATCCCGGGGGGGGACCGTCATGCTGCGAGATGACACCAGACCGTCAGCAAATACTGCGATCAAACTGGAAAAAAATTTCTATGGAATGTGAGGACACTGTTGCAAAGGGAAAACTAGAGAATGTTAAGATGGAGATGCAAAAGCTTAACATTAATATTTTAGGACTACGGGAAGTGAGACGGAAGGGGGCAAGCATGATAACATCAGGAGAGCTACAAAATATTTTTCTGGTGGAAAAAACACATGAAAGAGGAGTAGGCATCATAACAGACAGGGATAATCCAAAAGCAGTTAAAAGGATACTGGGTGTTTTCCCACAGAGTTTTGCTGGTTAAATTGGATGGCAAGCCATTTGATATCAAAAATCATTCAGGTGTAGGGACGACATCCGCAAGTACTCAGCGGAATTGACAACTTCTTTGAAGTATTAGAGATGGTCAAGGCTCAGTGTAAATCATAGGATTTTCACAGTAATAATGGGAGATTTTTATGGTAAGTGGGGCAGGAGAAAATTGGATTTGAACAGATGAATGAGTTCATAGTAGGAAAACACCTGGTTTGATCAGCCTTATAGAAGAAAAAGGACATGGATGAGTCCAGGGAGATAATAACAAAAATCAAATTGACTACATCTGATCAATACAACATTTAGAAATTCTTTGCTGACAGCGAAAACAATACCAGGCGCAGACTGCAACAGTGACCACAATCCTGTAGTGGGAAGATTTAAGCTGAAAGTAAGGAAAGAAAACAGACCAAAAGCAACACCAAAACTGAATCTTGGACTCTTAAGACAGTGAAGCGACAAAGTGAAAAAAAAAACGTACATGTTCAAAACAAATTCAGTGCTCTGGAAGACGTTGGTGACAGTGAGGAAAAAATGGACACAGTTAAGAAACTCGATAAATGAAGCTTGTGAAGAAATCCTAGAGTAGAAAGAAAAGCAAAAAAGAAAATGGATGACAAAGAAATTATTAGGCTTGGGGAAGAACAAAGGAAGGCAAAGGGAAAAGAGGAAAGATACAAGAAGATAAACAAACAATCAGGAATAGGTACAATGAAGCTAAGGACATTTGGCTGAAAACAAAGCGCAAAGAAAAATGATAGAAGACCGACACAAAATAGATCCTCAGGTTATGTACAGAAGAATTGAAGAAATTGTCCACAGGAAAAAGACATTGCACATCAACTGGTTGCTTAAAATCGAAAGATGGTACGCTTATGGAAAAAGGGCAAACGCGTTAGATAGATGGGGAGAGTACATTAAATACCTTTTTGAAGATGACAGGAACGAAGAACACATTATAAAAAGAACGTTGAAGGACCACCCCTAATGAAAAATGAAGTTTGAGCAGCACTGAAAAGATGAAACCAGGAAAAGCCCAGGACCCGACAATATTTACTACAGAGTGATTGAAGCCTGGAGGAATTCGCTATTGAAAAAATAACAGTCTCCTAAATGAACTTTACGACACTGGAAAAATCCCCAAAAGAAACTATTAACGCATTTAATTTTTAAGAAACTATCATAGAGAAGTTATCGAGTTGAATGGGGGACTTACATTTATGCTTTGTTGATTAAACCAAGGCTTTTAATCGTGTTAAGCATGAAAGAATTGATCAACCAACTAGAAGGATTAAAATTGATAGAAAAAGATCTAGGGAATAATCAGAAATTATGTATGGGAACAAACGCAGCAAGAGAATAGAAAAAATAATTATAAACCTTTCCAATATATCAAAAGAGGGTCAGGCAAGTTGTGTTCAGTCCAGATTTGTTTTCACTATACAGCGAAACCATATGAGAAACCTAGAAAATGCCTGGGTTAAAGGTTGGAGGAAAAAATGTTAAAAACATTCGTTACGTAGATGACCCGTGTAATTGCAAAATTGAAATGGACCCACAAAAACCCTTGTGAATGTTATAGAAAATAGAAGCAAAAAATTAAGGATTGGAGCTAAATAGCAAGGAGATGAAGTCATGGTATCAGTAAAAAACATGAATCCTCGTGTAAATTTAAAAGCAAATGGCAAACTTTGGACAGGTTGGGAAAAGTTTAAATATTTTGGGAACAGTCATTCACCAGGACAGCAGATACCTTAGAATAGCCGCAGAATCGGCCAAACCAAAACAGCATTCAAGAGGAATGAAAAGCATTTTACAACAAATGCCTTTCATTAACACAGGACAGAGTTGTTGAAAGTTATTAGAACAGATAATTTTTACACTGTTGTGGGTTTGGGCAGTCAACACGCAAAAGCGAAAAAGATTTAGGCAGGCTGCGATGTGGTTTTAAAAAGAATGTTGAGAGTTCCCTGGACAGCAAAAAAAAAAAAAAATAAATAAAATAAAAAACAACAAAAACAAAAGAGTCTTGATGGAGGAGACACAAGATCATTTATTAAGGGAAAGATTAGGAAAGCAAGCAAATTTATAGGACATTTTTGAGGAAAAGGGAATTTAGAGCACCTGATCACCAACAGGAAAGCTGGAGGGAAAGAGAACGCCGTAGACCCATGGAGAAAATATTGGACGGAAATTGCAGGGTGGTGAGGAAGAGAAGGTGGGAGATTTTTGCTTGCAGCGATAAGGGACAGTTTCTTATGGAACGCCATGATCGCCAAAGCCATGCGCAGGGAATGGTGATGATGGGTTAGGTGTCTACCCACCCAATTTTTCGAAAATTTCTGTTTGTTGTTTGTTTCTTCATGTTATATGTTTTTTTTATGGTAAATGTTACCATTTTTCATTGTGTTTTAAGTGTTTTTGCCTTCATATGGAGAGTGTTTGGGAGAGGTAAGTGCTGTATTAATAGTAGTGTGCTGCCATCCAGTGTGATTGTGAGTAAGTTAGTGGTAATCAACAATTATGGGCTTCAAGAGCATGGCTTGGGCGTTGTTACCATCCTACTCTCACATTGCAGATCTTGCATTGAATTACTACAACATACACTAGTATCTCCGTCATTTTTTTATTTCTTTTAGCTCACCTTAGGTGTTTGACGATTTAGTTGTCCTAAAAGGGACAAGGCATTAAGTACAATTTCTCTTTTGTTTCGTGTTTTGTATTTATGAAGTATGTCAAACAGGCCATCTGGACACTTTGTCTTTTCGATTGTTTTTGATGACCTGTAGCATTCCTTATTTCCATTATGTTTCTGAATTCTTTGAAGTCTTCGAACTCCATTTTGTTTTCAGTAGGTTGTAGTTTCCTGCAGGCGCAGTATATCAAAGTGATATGCTTATTTCTCAAAAGTTGATATGTGTGCGTGGTGTGGTGTGTTGTCTTTTCGGCGCTTGGATTTGGATTTTGTCGAGATTTGCGCTATATTAAATATTGTAATTATTATGTATGCATGTGCGTAAGTATGTATGTTGTATGTTATGTATGTTGTTTTGTATGTTACGCTTAGATTTTTGTATGTATGTATGTATGCATGTATTACGTTAAACTTAGATTATGTATGTAAGTTTTGTAAGCATTATGTAAGCATGTTTTCGCTCATATGTATGTAGGTTGTTTGATGTATACGCTCAGGCTTAGATTTGATTTTGTTCAGATTTTGGCGCTATATAAATAAATTATTTTTTATTTTTATTATTATTCTTTTTTTTCTTACAATCAGGCACCTTTTCAGGGCAGGTTTTCTGGAGATTTCTTGAGTGCTCCGTTTATATTTTTCGTTTTCCAGTTTACAAAAAAAACTTTGTGTTCCTTCTTCTTTTTTTTTACCCCTGTTTTTTTTTTCTGAAGGTTTGATTTACGTGGTGGTTCCTGTATCTGATCCCGAGGTTTAAATTTATCGCTTTGTGCGTCCATTTTAGTTTTAGAACGCGTTTTTCTGAAGTCAGCAGAAAACTAAAATTTAACTGTCAGCTGCATCCGTTATGGTTAAATGAACCACAAATGGATGATGAGGGATTGCATGGAAAGCCCTACGTTTTGCTCTGTAAAATAAACCATTTGACTCCCTCCCCAAATATTCACTAGCAGCCTGCTTGTCAACCCTGACAGCTAAGCAAAATTTAACCCTTGACTCTCATCCTATCCATCAGCCTTCCTGCAGGAAGATGGTGGATGGGTTTTGGGAGTCAGGGTTACATTTTTTTATGTTGGGATAGGGTGGGAGCTTAAAGGGTTAAATGCAGGGTTTACACTGTAAGTTTATACCTGTTTCAAGTCGGTTGGGTTTGCATGGTTAACAAGGTGTTAGGGGGTAGCGATTTTTTGAGTTTTTTAAAGATTTTTTATTGATTGTATTTTGTCAAACTGGAATTTTAAACATATTGGATATGACCAAAATTCAGTTGTGTTTGGTTAATTTTTTTCAAACAGTTTGCAAAGGTATTTGCTTTTAATATTGATGGGCACTTGATTTAAATTTTTGATGACCACATGTTTTGGAATGTGACTTGCTGTCATTTTTTAAAGGGGTTTAAACACCATAATGATAAAGATTTTATATGTCAAAATACAAAAAGACAAAACAAAAAAAAAAAAGAAACCCCCAAAAGAAAATGAAATTTTTTTTTGTGTTTATCTGTCCTCTTGGAACAATTAGAAAAGGATAGTTGCCCAAATACTTTAAAAAATAGAAGCATTCAAGCTTAGTTTTCTTAGGGGCCTTAAAAAAATAAAACTGAAAAAAATTTTTGGGTTTTGTTTTAATGAAGCTTTCGATTAGACCCCTCTTTTCCGCTATATTATACCCCAAATTGTTTTTGGGTTTAAAATGAATAATTGTATATGTTTACGTCTACTTTTACTTTTACTATTTAAAAAGTTGTTTATACACTTTTTTCCCCCCCAAAGGGGCTGGTTTCATGAATATACCATCCGAATCGATGTTCGAATCGCCGTCGTAATATTCCCCCCTTTTTCTCCTTCCCCTTTTGTCTGTTGTTGTCTGTTGTTTGTCTTCTCTCTTCCCCCCTCTCTGTCTTCTCCTGACCTTCTCTTTCTTTTCTTGTCTCATCATTCAGAAACAATCAAAAAAAAAGCCAAAAACAAAACAAAAAAAAACAAAAAAAAAAACAAAAAACAAAAACAATATAAAGGCGAAAAGTACTCCCTTAGCCACAGATCTTTTTTGTATAAAATGTAGTTCGATTGTTTTGTGGTCCCCTGGCTACAGCTCTATAGGTAAAAGTTTCGGCACCTCGCCCCTGTGTAGTCGCTAGTAATGACTTTGCACGTGCGCTGTATTTTTTGTGTGTCAGTGCCATCGAGTATGTTCTGGGGGGCGTGTGTGTGTGTGTGTGGGGTGTGTGTTTTTGGGATGTAGGTAGGTAGGGAGAAGTTGCACATGTTGTACGCATTTAAGTCCTCTGGAGAAGTCCCCTGCTTTAGGTTTTCTCTTACCTGCCCATCTGTGTTTTTGATTGTGTTGTTGTTTTTGTTGTTTTTTGGGGATACGGGGTGGGGGGGGGGGTTCGTGGTGGAATGTTATGGATTTCCCTGGGGGATAGGTAAGCGATGTGTGTAATTTCTGTTGGTTTGGGTTTTTTTTTGTTTTTTGTGGTGTTTTGCGTCTACTGCCTGAGGTCCGTGTTTCTACTGTTCTTACCCCGTCCTTGCTGACTTTTTGGCCTGTCTGTTGTCTGTTGTTGATTGAAAAAATTGAAATTCCTGCTCTGTTTGTCTTCTTTTTTTTTTTCTCTCTCTCTTTTTCGCTCTTTCTTTCTCTCACTCCATTTTTTAAAATAATTTTCACTTTACCATTCCTTCCTCAGCCTCTTTCAGATATTGTGTTGAGTGTTGTTGGCCGAAGCTATTTAAAAATTTTTTAAGTCCCGTTGTCTGTTTTGATTTTCTTTAAACACACACAACAACCACACACACACACACACACACACACACACACAACACAACACACACACACACACACACACGCTCACTTACACACACACACACACCCCACCCCACACACCACACACACACACACAACCGCTCACTTACACCCCACACCACACACACACACACACACCACACACACACACAACACACACACACGCTCACTTACCCACAACACACACACACCACACACACACACCACACACCAACACACACACAGAGAGGAGAGAATCGCACGATGCCGGCAACGTATATGTCAGCCCGTTAACCTTTTAAGATTTAAAAAGCTTTGCTTCAGCGTTGTTGGCTTCCTATTTGAAATTGAATCTATAAAAGGCATTGTTAATGTTTTTTGCTGGGAGATTGGTCTGTTAAAAGGGGTTTATAATAGTAATAGTTTTTGTAGTAGTAGCTTTTTGGTGGTAGGGTAGTAAAATCCCCAAATTTTTTTTCGTTGTTTTGCGTTTTCTTTGTTTCTTTGTTTGTTTT
>JAPXFY010004231.1:17500-18747 GCA_030674185.1 Monoplex corrugatus | reverse complement strand
AAAAAGAATATAAGACAACATAAAATAAAGATAACACAGCACAAACTATCTCCTCTCATTCATTTCTTTGCGTTCCTCAACCATGAGGAAGGTTTGGTAACATATACAGCTGTGTGAACTGTATGTTATGGTGCGAATCTCAAGAACTTGTGAGCAAACACGGTTTGTGTGCAGCCTTCTAATTTATGCTATGATCACTTTGGATCTTCTCCACCACATGCCATCAGTGGCATTGGTGTATTTGGAATTTATTCTGAGCGCGTAAATGCTGTCTTAAGAAATTGGAACTGGGTGGGCTTTTAAGCCTCGTGCATACAGGTATAAACTCGTCTACATGCAACTGCAAAAACGATAGCGTCATTTGTATGCCATCCAGCCACTTTGTCAATACCAACACAATTGTGAATGATAATCACCCTCAGTGTAATCGACACCAATGTCTATCCATCTTCTCAGGACACATACAAGCTTCATGTCTGACTGATTTATTGATCTGTCTTTTTCTGTATGGGTAACTCTAGGCAGATTTAGAGATCAGCGATGGCAAGTTTTGAAAATGTTAATAACTTTCAAGGTTCAGAATATAATTACTGTCGTTCGTTCATTATTTCTTGCTTGCTTGACTGAAGAACTGAAGCAGCAAGAGCTGACTAAGACCGATTGACCAGGAAGTTATAAATACACACTTGCACACATACACACACATGTGCTCGCACATACACACACACACATTACACACATGTGCACACACACACACGTACGTACACACACACGCACATACACACATACAAACTCAAGCGCACGCGCACACGTAGGCACATACGCATAGGGCACTCGAGTGTGCTGTGTCGGTATGTACGTTTGAGAGAATGTTGGGAAAACCTTGTCTTTGTTGTTTCATTCTTTATTGTTTTCTTCATTAACGGCAGGTCGAAGGGAATATTTAATACTTAAATACACTTGGAACACTACCCAAAACTAGAAACACTTCAACACTGGGAACACTTCAATGCTGTGAACATTTCAACACTGGGAACACTTCAGTACTGGGAACACTTCAACACTGGGAACACTTCAACACTGGAAAAAACTGGGAAAAACTTCAACACTTGCAACACTTCAATGCTGGGAACACTTCAACACTGGGAAACACTTCAACATGCGGAAACTTCAAAATGGAAACACTTCAACACTTGTGGAACACTTCTAACTTGAATTTCCTTCAAGTCTAGGGAATCACTTAATAC
>JAPXFY010004231.1:5000-12500 GCA_030674185.1 Monoplex corrugatus | reverse complement strand
GTGCGTGCGTGCGTGTGTGCGTGTGTGTCTTTTCGGTGCTTGGATTTGATTTTGTCGAGATTTGCGCTATATAAATATTGTAATTATTATGTATGCATGTGCGTACGTATGTATGTATGTATGTATGTATGTATGTATACGCTTAGATTTATGTATGTATGTATGTATGCATGTATACGCTCAGCTTAGATTTATGTATGTAAGTATGTAAGCATGTATGTATGCATGTATACGCTCATATGTATGTAGGTATGTATGCATGTATACGCTCAGCGCTTAGATTTGATTTTATCAAGATTTTGCGCTATATAAATAAAATATATTATTATTATTATTATTATCCTATGAGTGTACTTACAGATGCATAGTGACACGTTGCTGTATTGTAAGATATGCATGTATATATATGTGTATAGTATTCGGTAAATGTATTGTATGTGTGTATTGCATTGTATGGATTTATTGTATTGTATAGGTGTATAGTATTCTATGGGTGTATTCTATTATATGACTATGAGTGTATTGTAGTCTGTGGGTGTATTGTATTCCATGGGTGTATTGCATGATTATACTGTATGGTGTATTGTATTCTATGGGTGTATTGTATTGTGTTGGTGTATTGTATTCTATGGGTGTGTTGTATTCCATTGGTGTACTGTATGATTATACTATAAGTATAAGATATATTGTATTCTATGGGTGTATTGTATTCTGTGGATGTATTGTATTCTGTGGGTATATTATATTCTATGGGTGTATTATATGATTGTACTGTATCATGTACTGTATTCTATGGGTTATTGTATTCGATGGGTGTATTGTATGATTGTACTGTATGGTGTATTGTATTCTATGGGTGTATTATATGATTGTACTGTATGGTGTATTGTATTCTATGGTGTATTGTATTCTATGGCTGTATTACATGATTGTACTGAATGGTGTATTGTATTCTATAGGTGCATTGTATTCTATGGCTGTATTATATGATTGTACTGTATGGTGTATTGTATTCTATGGGTGTATTGTATTCTATGGCTGTATTATATGATTGTATTGTATGGGGTATTGTATTCTATAAGTGTATTGTATTTTATGAGTGTATTATATTATTGTACTGTATGGTGTATAGTATTCTATGGGTGTATTGTACTCTATAGGTGTATTGTATTCTATGGGTGTATTGTATCCCATGGGTGTATTATATATTGTACTGTATGGTGTATTGTATTCTATGGATGTATTGTATTCTATAGGTGTATTGTATTCTATGGGTGTATAATATGATTGTACTGTATGGTGTATTGTATTCTATGGGTGTATTGTATTTCATGGTGTATTGTATGATTTTACTGTATGGTGTATTGTATTCTGTGGGTGTTTTGTATTCTGTGGGTGTATCATATTCTACGGATGTATTACATGGGTGTATCGTATGGGTGTAAAGCATTCTATGGGTATATCATATGGGTGTACATGATTTTATGGGTGTATTGTATGGATGTACTGTATGTGTATAGCATTCAATGGATGTATTCTATGGGTGTATTGTTTTGCATTCTATGGATGTATAGAGTTGTGTGATTGTTTTGTCTGGTGTGTTGTATTCTGTGGGTGTATTTAATCATATGGGCATATTCTATGGGTGTATTGTATGGGTGTATAATAGTATATGGGTATATTGTATATACGGATGTATTGCATGTGTGTATAGTATTCGATGGATGTATTGTATTGATGTAATTTATCGTGTGGATGTACATTATTTTATGATTGATAGTATTGTATGGGTGTAGCCTACTGTGTCGTATGGATGTATAGTATTTTAAGGATGTATTATATTGTATTGGTGTATAGTATTCTACAGGTGTTTTGTAATCTATGGATGTATTGTATTCTGTTGATGTATCGTGTTCTGTGGGTGATTTTTGTATTATGGGCCAATTGTATGTGATTAGTGTTTTGTATCTGTGGGTGTATTGTGCTGTGTAGGAGTATTGTATTCTATGGGTGTAGGTATTCTATGGATGTATTCTAGTCTTGAGTATTATTCTCTGTGTGTGTTGTTCTGTGGGTGTCTGGTATTCTGTTGGCGTAATTATGTTGTATGGCTGTTTGTATGGGTGCATTCTATGGGTGTGCTGTTTTTGTGGGTGTAGTTTACATTATGATGCATATATGCTGTGACTTGGGTGTATGGTGTTGTTTGAGTGTGCTTGTATGCTGTGGGTGTATTGTGCTGTATGCGCTTATTGTATTGTATGGATGTATTTTAGTGTGTGGTTGTGGTCGTATTCAACAGAGAAAGCAGTTGCACAAAATGAACTGAACGTAAGGACAGTCCAAACACTCCAGCAGGAAAACCAAACTTTGCAAGGTTTGTGACACATGGGTTTTCTTTTGTTGGTGGTGGGGTTTTGTTGTTGCTGTTGTTGTTGTTTGTTTGTTTGTTTTTAGTCTGCCTGCCTGCAAGTCCATCTGCCTGTCTGTCTGTGTGTCTGCCAGTCTGTCTGTCATGTCAGTCAGTCAGTCTGAATATCTGTCTGCCTTCCTGCCTGTCTGCTGGTTGATCAGTCTGTCTGTGTGGCTGACTGGCTGGCTGGCTGCATGTATGCATTATTTAACATCTATATGGTTGTTAGAAAACTTCGACATGGTTGGTTGTTATGGAATATGGACATACATGGTTGTTATTGTACGTCAACATAGTTGATTATTGAACGTCGACATAGTTGGTTGTCAATGAACGTCGATATCTTGGTTGTTATTGTACGTCAACATAGTTGGTTATTGAACGTCGACATTGTTGGTTGTTATTTAACATCAACATTGTTCTTCACTTCAGCTTGTTACGGTCCGTTGTTGAACATAAGCCTCCCTCATCACACGCCACTGTTGCTGGTTAACTGCTGTTCTGGTCCATTGTTTGTCGAACTTTCCTAGATCATCTGGTCTGGTCTCTGGCGACCTCTGTTCTATTTTGGCTTCGAGAGAACCATTGCATCATTGGTGGTCCATCTGTTGTCAGATCTCCTAACGACATGACCAGACCAGTCCCACTTTCGTTCACAAACTGTGTCTATTATGTCTTGGGCCTTCGTTTTTCCTCTTACCCATGCCGCTGTTTTCCAGCCCTTCCAGGTGATTAACATCATGATCTGTTCGTGGGCCCTTTGCATAGTTCACAGTTTTAGGAGCTGACATTTCGTCAGGTTCCATGTGTCGGCTCCATATGTCACAGTCGGCGTTATGCATGCGTTGTACAGCAGATTTTGAATCTACGCATAACAAGATACTAAACAAAGCTATGTGTAGATTTGCTATGCAAGTAAGTGCCATTAGCATGGTTACTAATTCTGAAGTGAAGATTGAAGTGTCCCTTTCCTTAAGAGTAAGCCTCATCTGCTTTTATTTTTTGGAATAACAGTGTCACTTTTTCCTTCATCATTGTCTAAAACAGAGCAGTCAATACATATTTTCAAGTAAGGTAGACATTGTTTATGTAGATGTGATAGAACATCATTTGCTAACAGGTGTTGATCGCTATCTTTGCTCAAGTCATTGTCAGTTTGATTGATACCAAACGTTGCATTGGACAGTTTCCAGGGGGTAGAGGTCAACATATCATTTTAATTGAAAACCTTTTCATGTACTATGTTGGATATTACAAATAGTTCATTTGTGAAGTGGCGATTGTTTCTCGTGAATTTCATTGTCCTTGTTCTGTTTCGAGGAGTAGATGTGAAATCGAATTCTGAGTTCTGTATCTGCAAGTTTATCTACTGCATTTGGTCTATTATTTAGCAGCTGATAATTCCTCCACTCTTCCAAACGAGGGATATCTACTGTTTTATATCCTGCTTGTATTTTTGTATATACAGGAATTGCAAGGATTGATTGAACAGTTTTACTATCTAAACTTTAAAGATTTTTTAAATAGCTTTTCAGAGCTGAAAAATATGTATTTTGGTCATAAGCCAACTTGACATCTGACTATAGCTGTTATAAGATGTAGCAACGCGTTAGTGTCCTGCCCCATCATTTTTTACGAATTATTTTCAAAAGGTGAAGTTTTTGATAGCTTCACATAGCATAGGCATCAGTATGTGCATTCTGCTGAAAAGTGGAAGCCAAATTGACTCAAAATTTTATCACAGTTGTGTATTTCAACTGTTGTTCATCAATTTTCAACAACGGTAACTCCTTTGGACTGATAACATTCTTAAAAACCATCATATGTGTCTTTTCAATGATATTTCCAGATCATTACCTTTCAAGTAAATTGAAATATGTTTAATTTCATGATGATAGATCTTTTTATTGTATTATATTTGTTTTAAGGAAATCTTTCCTTTTCAACATAATATTCATCCAAGTTGTTGTATCATCAGCATAGTGATCTCAGTATAATTAGTTTCAGATTAGTGTTGGCAGAGCATAGATCAAAATATTGAACAAAAGAATAGCTATTCTAGAAGCCTGTGGAATTTCAAAGTATATGGTTTAGAGTATGTATTATTTACTCTATCAATATTACTTCATTCACTTAAAAACATTTTGTCAAATTAATTGCATCATGTGTGTCTTTTTGAATGAATTGAAACATGTTTGATTATATGATAGACCTTTTCATTGTATTGTATTTCTCTTAAAGGAAAGCTTCCCTTTTCAGCGTAACACTCATCCAAGTGGTTGTGTCATCTGCTTACTGATGTCAGTTTACATTGTTTGAGACTTGGTTGGGCAGATCATAGATCAAAACATTGAATAAAAGAAGAGATATTGTAGACATCTGTGGAATTACAAAGCATACGGTTTAGAGTATGTATTATTTACTCTTGCAATATTACTTTGCTCACTCAAAAACACTCTGTCAAATTCATAAATATTACATTTGAGACCAATATGATTTCATTCTAACTTGTGTATTATTGTCATTGTCAATGTTACTGTCATTGTTCACAGAGGAAAGAGACAGGCTTCAGGTGTATGAAAGACAGAACCAGGAACTGAACCACGTATGCAAGATCTGCAACATGAAAAACAACAACTTCAAGGTGTGTAACACCACGACCTTCAGTTTTTATTAAAGACTGGTTTTGTTGTTTGTCTGCTTTTGTTTGCTTGTTTGTTTGTTTGTCTACTGCCAAATCGTTAACGCTACTTATGCATGACTACTCCCACACCATTCATTTGAGATCTCCAACAAACCTCCAGATGTAGTGAAGATGAGGTCACTAGCTATGAAAGCGGGGAATGAAAGACTTCAGAACGTGGGCCAGTTTTTCACACAATTGAATGAATGATGAGACATCACAAAAAAAGATAAGACAGCACAAAATAAAGATGAGACAGCACAAAATAAAGATGAGACAGCACAAAACAGATAGGACATCACAAATCAAAGATGGACAGCACAAAATAGAGATAAACAGCACAAAATAAAAGATAATACAGCACCAAATAAAGATAGGACAGCACACAACACAAAGATGGAACAGCACAAAATAAAGATAGGAGAGCACAAAATAAAGATAGGAGAGCACAAAATAAAGATAGGACAGCACAAAATAAAGATAGGATAGCACAACACAGAGATAGGACAGCACAAAAAATCATGAGACTCCAACAACCAAGTAAAGATAGGTCACAGCAAAACAATAAGACTCAGAACTGGGCAGTCACACAATAATAAGATAGAGACATCACAAAAAAAGATAGACAGCACAAAATAAGATGGGACAGCACAAAATAAAGATAGACAGCACAAAAAAGATAGGACACAAATCACAAAGATAGGACAGCACAAAATAAGATATAACAGCACAAAAAAAGATAAGGAGAGCATAAAATAAAGATAGGACAGCACAAAACAAAGATAGGACAGCACAACAAAAGCTAGGAAGCACAAAATAAAGATAGGACAGCACAAAATAAAGCTAGGACAGCACAAACAAAAGATGGACAGCACAAAATAAAGATAGGACAGCACAATATAAAGATAGGACAGCACAAAATAAAGATAGGACAGCACAAGTTTTAAATGAACAGCACAAAATAAAGATTGGACAGCATACAATTTAGATAAGACAGCACAAAATATAGATAACAGCACAAAATTTTAAATGGGACAGCACAAAATAAAGATGGGACAGCATAAAATGTAAATAAGACAGCATAAAAGAAAGATAATACAGCACAATTTTAAATGGGACAGTACAAAATAATGATGGGACAGCATAAAAAGAATAAGACAACATAAAATAAAGATACAACAGCACAAACTATCTCCTTCATTCATTTCGTTACATTCCTCAACCATGAGGAAGGTTTGGTAACATATACAGCTGTGTGAACTGTATGTTAGGTGCGAATCTCAAGAACTTGTGAGCAACACAGTTTGTGTGCAGCCTTCTAATTATGCTATGATCACTTTGGATCTTCTCCACCACATGCTATCAGTGGCATTGGTGTATTTGGAATTTATTCTGAGCGCGTAAATGCTGCTCTTAAGAAATTGGAACTGGGTGGGCTTTTAAGCCTGTGCATACAGGTATAACTCGTCTAATGCAACTGCAAAAACGATAGCGTCATTTGTATGCCATCCAGCCACTTTGTCAATACCAACACAATTGTGAATGATAATCACCCTCAGTGTAATCGACACCAATGTCTATCCATCTTCTCAGGACACATACAAGCTTCATGTCTGACTGATTTATTGATCTGTCTTTTTCTGTATGGGTAACTCTAGGCAGATTTAGAGATCAGCGATGGCAAGTTTTGAAAATGTTAATAACTTTCAAGGTCAGAATATAATTACTGTCGTTCGTTCATTATTTCTTGCTTGCTTGACTGAAGAACTGAAGGCAGCAAGAGCTGACTAAGACCGATTGACCAGGGAAGTTATAAATACACACTTGCACACATACACACACATGTGCTCGCACATACACACACACACTTACACACATGTGCACACACACACACGTACGTACACACACACGCACATACACACATACAAACTCAAGCGCACGCGCACACGTAGGCACATACGCACTAGGCACTCGAGTGCTAGTGTCGGTATGTACGTTTGAGAGAATGTTGGGAAAACGTTGTCTTTGTTGTTTCATTCTTTCTTGTTTTCTTCATTAACAGGCAGGTCGAAGGGAATATTAATACATAAATCGGTAACACTTCAACACTTGGAACACTACAACACTAGAAACACTTCAACACTGGGAACACTTCAACTCTGGGAACACTTCAACGCTGGGAACATTTCAAACTGGGAACACTTCAGTACTGGGAACACTTCAACACTGGAAACACTTCAGCACTGTGAACACTTCAGTACTTGGAACAGTTCAGTACTTGGAAACTTCATAATTAGGAACACTTCAACATGGGAAGACTTCAACAATAGCAACGCTTCAACACTAGGAACACTTCACTTCAACACTAGGAACACTTTAACACTAGGAACACTTCAACACTAGG
>JAPXFY010004230.1:0-18747 GCA_030674185.1 Monoplex corrugatus | reverse complement strand
TGTTTCATAGGTCCACTGACCTGTTGGCTGTCCGTCTGATTGTTTCCATCATTCTGGTGGTGCCAGCTTAGTGTTTCATAGGTCCCTTCTGTCTGCTCCTCATTCCAAAATCTTGCCAGCCGTGTTTCATAGTACTGACTTTTGCCGCGATGTTCCATCATTTGGTGGATGAGCTTAGTGTTTCATGATTTCCCTTGCTGTCGCTCCCAATTCCAAATCTTGCCAGAAAGGATTTTGAGCGGCTTAGAGGAGTTTGCCAGAGATTCCTGCAGATTGGAATGGATTTGGAAGTCCATGTCTTAGCCAGCAGATGCAAGCCAAAAACATTCAAGAAGATGAAAAGCATTCTTACCAACAAATGCCTATCAATTAATATCAGGATGAGAGTTCTTGAATGTTATGTAGAACCGATAATGCTATACGGTTGTAGGCGTGGACTGTCAACAAGCAAAGCCAGAACAAGATTGAGGCAGCCAAGATGTGGTTTCTAAGAAGAAAGTTGAGAGTTCCATGGACAGCATAGAAAACAAACGAGACAGTCTCGATGGAGGCAGACACAAGAAGATAATTCATAAGGAAGATTAGGAAACGACAGGTAACAGTTATAGGCCATTTTACGAAGAAAGGAGAATTAGAGCACCTGGTCACAACAGGAAAACTGAATGGAAAGAGAGCACCAAGAAGACCAAGGGAAAAAATATTGGACGAACTTGCAGAGTGGCTGGAGACAGAAGGGATGGAGGAGGTGCTTGCAGCTACAAGGGACAGATACATACGGAGGGCCATGATCGCCAACGCCACGTGGCAAGGCACTTGATGAGGAGGAGGACGTGCAGTTAATACCTCTTGAACAAACTCCAAACATTCTGTCTTTCCCTTGAGACCCAGTGATGCTATGGAGTTCAGCTAGTATTGAGACTGCCTGGTGGGGCTGTACTCTATGTTTGGCTATCATAATATGCTCACGGGTTTGAAGGCCTATCAGAACTACAATCATTGTGAGATTTTTTAGTTTTTACTGACTGTGAAACTTGGACATGGAGAAAACGCAGATGAAATTAACGCATTGAAAAGAAAATATTGTCAAAATGTTAAGTGCATTTACGGCAAACAGTTCACACTGTTTCATTGTTTATATTACTGCAAAATGCTACGTTCTTTTTTACCAAAAGGTTTTCACACGAAAACTATTCCGAAACTCATTTTAAAGAAGTAACATCAGATCAATCTTTGTTAGTTACAATTTCAGAATCATTAGTTCACAATCCTGTTAATGCATTACTTTCAGTTTATGCAGTTTGTATTTTAGACTTAAAATTGCCCTCCACATTGTTGAAATTAATTGTTAGTGTTAAGTTCGCGTTCCATTTTCATTTTTCTATTCTCCCACCTACTTATGACTTTTTACTCTGTCTCCCTCTGCCCCAGTCCAACCCGTCCAACTATCATCCTCCATTTTATTTATTTTTTATCCCCCCCCCCCCCTTCAGGCTAATATCACTATAGGAAAAAACGTTAATCAAAGAACGATGAAATTAAGATCAAAGCAGCAAAGGTTTGTTCCTACAGATGGCTTCCTAAAGAGAAATGGACCAATAACAAAATGACAATATTCGAACGAACTCATAGTCACGCGTCAACTGCTGGCAGAAGTTAAAAACAACAACAACAACAACAAAAACGAAAAACAAAATTACATGGCCACGCACACACAATACATTCATATACACATAGACACATAGATAAAAATACGAAATATGCACAACATAGAATACACAATACATTCACAACACATACATCATAGTCACATAACATACATACTATCACACATACATTACATACCATATACATACATACATACATAACATACATAATCATACAACATACATACATACATACATACATACATACACACATACATACATGTACATAGATACATAGATAAACAGAGAGAGAGAGAGAGAGAAGCCACAACTTGACGCCTTTTCTGTGGACAGTCCAGCACTGACGGGCAAGCCTCCAAACTTGATCCTCAAGACTTGGATGGACAACGTGACGTCATCAGCAGTTGGTCAGTGGAAGCTGCAACTGGCCAACAATGTGGGTGCAGCGACTGTGAACTTCTCCATAGGTAAGACGATAAATAAGCAGATAAAATATGTAAACAGATAAATATTTTACGCTTACTTTTACATCATCATCATCATCATCATCATCATCATCATCATCATCATCATCATCATCATCATCATCATGAGTCTCTTTCTCTCTCTTTCTCTCTCTTTCTCTCTCTCTCTCTCTCTCTCTCTCTCTCTCTCTTCTGTTTCTTCTATCTATCTATCTATCATCTATCTATCTATCTATCTATCTATCTATCTACCAATCTATCTATCTACCAATGTATGTATGCATGTATGCATGTATGTATTTATGTATGTATATATGTATGTATGTATGTATGTATTTCTATCTATCTACCTATGTATGTATGTATGCATGTATGTATGTATGTACCTATCTATCTATCAATCTGTCTGTCTCTCTGTCTCCCTCTTTATCTATCTATCTATCTGTCTGTCTATCTATCCATCTATCTATCTACCAATCTATCAATCTATCTATAAATCTATGTATCTATATTATATATATATATATCTATCTATCAATCTATCTATCTTGATATATATATATATATATATATATATATATATATATTTGTATATGTATATACATATACATCATCATTATGATGATGTTGATGATGAATATGATCATGCTGATAAAATGATAATAAAAGACAGTGATATAAATGACAACATAGCAATAAATAGATCAATACTGGTACAGAAGTCAAGTCAAAACACAAACTTTCATCATTCACTTAATCTTTCATTCACAAACTCGAAAGCGTAAAGTACACGTACAATGGAGGGGGGGGGGGGGGGAGGAGAATGGAATGAAAGGGGGTGGACTTATACAAGGAGAAATCACTACTGGACAGAAAGATATGACTTCAAAATAGACTTGGCCGTCGAATAGACAGTGGAAGCTTATTCCAGTTGTATAGATCATCATCATCATCATCGTCGTCATCATCATCATCATCAAGTGCCCTGCCGCATGGCGTTGGCGATCATGGCCATCCATATGTATCTCTCCCTTGTTGCCGCATGCACATCTTCCACCCTATTTGTCATCAGCCACTCTGCGAGTCCGCCCAATCGTTTTTCCCTGGGTCTACCTGGTGCTCTCTTTCCCTCCACCTTTCCTGTTGTGACCAGGTGCTCTAATCCCCCTTTTCCCATAAAATGGCCTATAAATGTTGCCTGTCTTTTCCTAATCTTCCTTATGAATGATCTTCTTGTGTCTGCTTCCACCAAGACAGTCTCGTTTGTTTTTTTTTTGCTGTCCTTGGAACTCTCAGCATTCTTTTTAGAAACCACATCTCAGCTGCCTCAATCTTGTTCTGGCTTTGCTTGTATGGATCAAATATAGAAAAAGAGCAGTGACCGACTGTGAAACATTCGTATCAGGGAATTTGTAAACAAGTTGTTTAACTGTCAGAAGGACAACGAAGAGGTCAGAGGTCAGGCAGAGATGTATATTGGCAGGTGGTCACAAAAATGAGTAGGTGCAATATGTTTGATACTGTAATATATTCTGGAGTCGACCAAATCCAGGGATGCAGACACCTGCAGTGTTGGTCAAGAAATCTGAACAACCCTTTCAGTGAAGCAGCCATAAATTCTGGGAGTGGTGTAATGGTTCAGACGTTCGTCTGCCAATAACTAAGTTCAAGGTTTTAGGATTCGCTCCTCGTAGAGGCCTCGACTTTTCTCCTCAGTTTGACCGGAAAATCGAAATGAACGTCTTGTTCTTCAGAAGGGGACGAAAAACGAGTCGGACACGTGTGCCTTCTGGCTGCGCACGCTAAAGATCCCGCGGCAGTTGAAAATCGTGAAGAACAGGGCATTGCCCGGCTGCCTTGGTTTAAAGCATTGGAGAAATAGGTTGATTTCCCAGGTCCCATCCCTTGAAGACCAATTGGCCTTCTTGCCTTTCTGAAGTCTTGGTAAAAGAAAAAAACTCAATATGAACGTGAATTTGAAGCGAGGAAGAGGGGATGGGCGCCGCTCTCGTAGTGTTGGCCCCGGGAAAACTTGAGGTCTCTGCCACCTCACTCCCCTACGACCTCAGAGTTAAGTAACTATCTAGGTAGGACCTCAGGACCAGTCCAGCTCGTGAGTTTATGTGCCGTGATCATTCTGTTTCTTCTCCATCACATGGTACCTGCGACGTTATAGAATTCATTCCGAGCGCAGAGAGGTCATCTTGAGAAACTAAAACTGAAAATGAAACGGATGATGTGCCCTAATCTTCAAAGGAAAACCCAGGGCAATTCTTTGATCTGTTCTTGGTTGTTGTTGTTTTTGTTTGTTTGTTTTTTGTTGTTGTTTTTTTAGTCCGGTTTGGTTTTCTTAAAACTGGTGAATTTGTTATCTTGGTGGGTTTTTTTTCTGTCTTTGGAGTTCGCGTTAGAAAAGCTAGTTCTCCGAATTATTGTGCATCCCATGAGGGTTTAAACCCCCGACTAGCCAAGTAATGGTTCCTTATATTGACCGTCTGACTATGTTGAATTGTGACGATGACCATGTTGACTTGTGACGATGAACATGTTGACTTGTGATCATGTTGACTTGTGACCATGTTGACTTGTGACCATGTTGACTTGTGACCATGTTGACCTGTGACCATATTGACTTGTGACCATTTTGACTTGTGACCATGTTGACTTGTGACTTGTTGACTTGTTGACTTTGACTTGTGACCATGTTGCCCTGTGACCATGTTGACTTATGACCATGTTAACTTGTGACCATGTTGACTAGTGACCATGTTGATTTGTTGACTTGTGACCATGTTGACTTGTGACTTGTAGACTTGTTGACTTGTTGACTTGTGACCATGTTGCCCTGTGACCATGTTGAGTTGTGACCATGTTAACTTGTGACCATGTTGACTAGTGACCATGTTGACTTGTTGACTTGTGACCATGTTGACTTGTGACCATGTTGACCTGTGACCATGTTGACGTGTGACCATATTGACTTTTGACCATGTTGACTTGTGACCATGTTGACCTGTGACCATGTTGACTTGTGACCATGTTGACCTGTGACCATGTTGACTTGTGACCATGTTGACCTGTTGACTTGTGATCATGTTGACTTGTGACCATGTTGACTTGTGACCATGTTGACTTGTGACCATGCTGACTTGTGACCATGTTGACTTGTGACCATGTTGACATGTGACCATGTTGACCGCGACCATGTTGACTTGTGACCATGTTGACTTGTGACCATTTGACCATTGACTTGTTGACCAGATTGTTGACTTGTGACCATGTTGACTTGATGACCATGTTGACCTGTGACCATGTTGACTTGTGACCATGTTGACTTGTGACCATGTTGACTTGTGACTTGAGACCATGTTGACATGTGACCATGTTGACTTGTGTCCATGTTGACTTGTGACCATGTTGACCTGTGACCATGTTGACTTGTGACCATGTTGACCTGTGACCATGTTACTTGTGACCATGTTTACTTGTGACCATGTTGACTTGTGTCCATGTTGACTTGTGACTTGTGACCATGTTGACTTGTGACCATGTATGACTGTTGACTTGTGACCATGTTGAATTGTGACCATGTTGACCTGTGACCATGTTGACTTGTTGTCTTGTGACCATGTTGACTTGTGACCATGTTGACTTGTGACCATGTTGACTTGTGACCATGATTGACATTGTGACATATGTTGACTTGTGACCATGTTGACTTGTTGACTTGTTGACCATGTTGTCCTGTGACCATGTTGACTTTTGACCATGTTGACTTGTGACCATGTTGACTTGTGACCATGTTGACCCGTGACCATGTTGACTTGTGACCATGTTGACTTGTGACCATGTTGACCCATGACCATGTTGACCCAGGACCATGTTGACCTATGTGACCATGTTGACTTGTGACCATGTTGACCCGTGACAATTTTGACTTGTGACCATGTTGACTGTGACCATGTTGACCCGTGACCATGTTGACTTGTGACCATGTTGACTTGTGACCATGTTGACCCGTGACCATTTTGACTTGTGACCATGTTGACTTGTGACCCTGTTGACCTGTGACCATGTAGACTTGTGACCATGTTGACTTGTGACCATGTTGACTTGTGACCATGTTGACCCGTGACCATGTTGACTTGTGACCATGTTGACTTGTGACCATGTTGACCCATGACCATGTTGACCCATGACCATGTTGACTTGTGACCATGTTGACTTGTGACCATGTTGACCCGTGACAATTTGACTTGTGACCATGTTGACTTGTGACCATGTTGACCCGTGACCATGTTGACTTGTGACCATGTTGACTTGTGACCATGTTGACCCTGACCATGTTGACCATGTGACCATGTTGACTTGTGACCATGTTGACCTGTGACCAGTGACTTGTGACCATGTTGACTTGTGACCATGTTGACTTGTGACCATGTTGACTTGTGACCATGTTGACCTGTGACCATGTTGACCTGTGACCATGTTGACTTGTGACCATGTTGACTTGTGATGATGACCATGTTGACGTGTGACCATGTTGACTTGTGCCCATGTTGACTTGTGACCATGTTGACTTGTGACCATGTTGACTTGTGATGATGACAATGTGACCTATGACCATGTTGACTTGTGACCATGTTGACTTGTGACCATGTTGACCTGTGACCATGTTGACTTGTGACCATGTTGACTTGTGACCATGTTGACTTGTGATGTGACCATGTTGACCTGTGACCTGTGACCTTGTGACCATGTTGACTTGTGACCATGTTGACTTGTGACAATGTTGACTTGTGACTATGATTGACCTGTGACCATATTGACCTGTGACCATGTTGACTTGTGACCATGTTGACTTGTGACCATGTTGACTTGTGACAATGTTGACTGTGACCATGTCGAATTGTGACCATGTCGACTTGTGACCATGTTGACTTGTGACCATGTTGACCTGTGACCATGTTGACCTGTGACCATGTCGACTCATGACCATGTTGACATGTGACCATGTTGACTGTTGACTTGTGACATGGTGACTTGTGACCATGTTGACTTGTGACCATGTTGACTTGTGACCATTTGACTTGTGACCATGTTGACCTGTGACCATGTTGACTTGTGACCATGTGGACTTGTGACCATGTTGACTGTGACCATGTATACTTGTGACCATGTTGACTTGTGACCATGTATACTTGTGACCATGTATACTTGTGACCATGTTGACTTGTAACCATGTTGACTTTGACCATGTTGACCTGTGACCATGTTGACCTGTGACCATGTTGACTTGTGACCATGTTGACTTGTGACCATGTTGACTTGTGACCATGTTGACTTGCGTACATTTGATGTTGTTGAACAGGGATGAGTGAAAAGTCAGAGCTGCTCTTGCCAGTGGCGGTGGGCTCAGTGAGCTGTGTCGGTCTGCTCACATTGCTCGGCATTACAATCTGCTGTGTCTTCTACAAGAAGAAAGGTGTGTGTGTGTGTGTGTGTGTGTGTGTGTGTGTGTGTGTGTGTGTGTGTGTGTGTGTGTGTGTTGTGTGTGTGTGTGTGTGTGTGTGTGTGTGTGTGTGTGTGTGTGTTTGTGTGTGTGTATGTTGGTGTATGTGTGTGTTATGTTTGCGTGTGTGTGTGTGTGTGTGTGCGTGCGTGCGTGCGTGTGTATCTGTGTGCGTGTGTATTTGTATGTATGCATGTGTGTATGTCTCTGTATGTATGTATGTATGTATGTATGTATGTATTATGATGTATGTATGTATGTATGCATTTATGCATGTATGCATGTATGTATGTATGTATGTATGTATGTATGTATGTTGTGTGTGTGTATGTATACATTGCATTATGTATGCATGTATGTATGTATGTATGTATGTATGTTGGGATGGATGTATGGATGTATCGATGGATGTATGTATGTTTGTATGTATGTATGTAATGTATTTGTATGTATGTATGTATGTATGTATGTATGTAGTCTGTATGTCTGTATGTCTGTATGTATGATGTATGTACGTATGTATATATGTATGTATGTATGTATAATAGTATGTATGTATGCATATGTTTGTGTATATGTATGTATGCATGTATGTATGTATGTATGATGTATTTATGTATGTGTATGTGTGTGTATGTTTATGTATGTCTCTGTAGTTGTATGTATGTTTGTATGTATGTTTGTCTGCATGTATGTGTTTATATGTGTGTGTGTGTCTGTGTGTGTGTGTCTGTCTGTCTGCCTGTCTGTCTATCTGTCTGTCTGTCTATATGTATGTATGTATGTATGTATGTATGTATGTATGTATGTATGTATGTATGTATGTGCAAATGTTTTTGTCAGTTAAGTAAATGTTCTTGTTGTGTACCTTCGTTTCTGGAAGGAAAACGATTCGATTGGAATTAATATCACCATCACCACGATAATAACTAAACACACCATCGTCATCATCACCACTACTACATCATCATACATCATCACACCACCACCATCACCATACTACCATCATCATCATCCATCATCACACTACTACCATCATCACATCATCACCACTACTACTATCATCATCACCATCACCACTATACATCATCACTCATCATCATCATCATCATCATCATCATCACATCACTACTACATCATCATCATCACACTACTACATCATCACACCATCACCACTACTACCATCATCACACCATCACCTCTACTACCATCTCATCTCACCATCATCATCATCATCACTCATCACCACTACTACCATCATCATCATACCATCATCCATTACTACATCATCATCACCACACATCACATACTACCATCATCATCATCACCACCATCATCACCACTACTACCATCATCATCATCACCACCACCATCACCATACTACCATCATCATCATCACACCATCATCACCACTACACCATCATCATCATCACCACCATCATCACCACTACTACCATCATCATCATCACCACCACCATCACCACTACCCACTCACACCATCATCATCATCACCCATCATCACACTACTACCATCAATCACCACCACCATCACCACTACACTAACCATCATCACCACCTCTACCATATCTCATCACCATCATCACATACTACCATCATCATCACCACCTCCCTCTTACATCATCACCATCATCACACATACTACCATCATCATCATCACTACTATCACATCATCACCACCACCATCACCACTGCTGCATCATCATCACCACCATCACCATACTGCATCATCATCATCATCATCATCATCTCATCATCATCATCATCATCAACCACTACTACCATATCATCATCTACTAACTATACTACATACTCACCACCATCACCTCTCCTATCATACATCACATCTACTCATCTCACACATCATCATCATCATCATCCACATCATCATCATCACATCATCATCACATCACTCATCACTACACTCACTCACTACCATCATCATCATCATCATCATCACATCATCCATCATCATCATCACATCATCATCATCATCATCATCATCTCATCACCATCTACCCACATCATCATCATCATCATCACCACCACACCATTCATCTACACCACCACCCATATCCACCATCCACCCATCATCATCCACCACCACCACATCATCATCACCACCACCATCATCATCACCACCACCACCATCATCATCACCACTACCACTATTATCATCATCACCACCACCACCACCATCATCATCACAACTACCAACACCATCATCACCACCACCACCACCATCATCACCACCACCACCACCACCATCATCACACCACCACCACCATCATCACCACCACTACCATTATCATCATCACCACCACCACCACCATCATCATCACCACTATCACTATTATCATCACCACAACCACCACCATCACCATCATCATGACCATGACAGCCAACCACCACCACCACCAACACCACTACCACCATCACCACAACAGCCAACTCACCACCACCACCACCACCTCCAAGTGACCCTAGTCTCCCTTCAAAATGCCAGATTCCAGGGAGGTCAACATATACGAGCCACCGCCATCAGACCCCGGGGACGTGAGAGCCCGTAGATCTCAGCATCAGCAGCAGGAGCAGCAGCAGCACCTGAGGCAGCCCATCAACTGTGAAGATGGGTCGTCAGACATGGTGAGGGCCTCCATGCTGTATCAGGACGATACCACGGACTGTGAGTCCTGGGTCATTGATAGTCTCTACACTCAGATCAAAAGCAACGGCCGTCGGCATTAGACTCCATGACTCATCGATGAGTGGGGGTGATGTCACTTGTGTTGGTTCATCAATGAGGTGATGTCACTGGTTTGGTTTATCAATGAGGTGATGTCACTGGTTTGGTTTATCGTTGAGGGTGATGTCATTGATTTGGTTTATCGATGAAGTGACGTTATGGTTTGGTTTATAGATGAGGTAATGGTTTATTTGATCAGGTGATGTCATTAGTTTGGTTTATAAATGAGGTGACGTTATTGGTTTGATTTAGTGAAGTCGTTGGTTTGGTTTATCGATGAGGTGATGTCAATTGTTTTGTTTATCGATGCGGTGACGTTATTGGTTTGGTTTGGTTTATCGATGAGGTGATGTTATTGGCTTGGTTTATCAACCAGATGATGTCACTGGCTTGGATTTGGTGAAGTCGTTGGTTTGGTTTATCGATGAGGTGATGTCATTTGTTTTGTTTATCGATGAGGTGATGTCACTGGTTTGTTTTTATTTCGATGAGGTGATGATTTGTGATCAGGTGATGTCATAAGTTTGCTTTATCAATGAAGAGATGCTATTGGTTTGGTTTGTCAATGAGGTGATGTCATTGATTTGGTTAAGTGATGTCATTGGCTTGATTTAGTGAAGTCGCTGGTTTGGTTTATCGATGAGGTGATGTCATTTGTTTTGTTTATCGACGAGGTGATGTCATTTGTTTGTTTTATCAAAGAGGTGATGTCACTGGTTTGTTTTTATTTCGATGAGGTGATTGTTTGTCGATCAGTTGAGTCATTAGTTTGCTTTATCAATGAGGAGATTTATTGGCTTGGTTAATCGATGAGGTGATGTCGTTGGTTTGGTTTATCGATGAGGTGACGTCATTGGTTTGGTTTGTCGATGAGGTGGTGTTGTTGGTTTGGTTTATCAATGAAGTGACATCATTGGTTCGTTTCCTTTTCAATAAAGGTGATGTCATTGGGGGTTTATCGATGAGGTGATGTCATTGGTTTGGTTTACTCGCTGAAGTGATGTCATTGGTTTGGTTATCATTGAGTTGATGTCAATGGTTGGTTCGTCAATGATGTAATGTCATTGGTTGGTTTATCGAGAGGTGACGTCATTGGTTTGGTTTATCGATAGTGACATCATTGGTTTGGTTTATCGATGAGGGTATGGTTTATCGATCAGGTGATGTCATTAGTTTGCTTTATCAATGAGGTGATGTATTGGTTTGGTTATCGTGAGGTGAAGTCGTTGATTCGGTTCATGATGTCATCGGTTGCTTTAGCGATGAGGTGATGTTATTGGCTTGTTCAAGTGATGTCATTGTTTGCTTTAGCGATGACAGTGATGATATTGGCTCGGTCAATCGATGAGATGATGTAGTTGGTTTGGTCTTAATCAAGTGAGTATTGGTTGTCATGAGATATTAGTTTTTTATCATGAGTGATGTTTTTGGTTTGGTTTATCAATGAGGTGACATCATTGGTTTAGTTTCCTTTATCAATAAGATGATGTCATTGGGCTTTTTATCCATGGGGTGATGTCATTGGTTTGGTTTATCGCTGAGGTGATGTCATTGGTTTGGTTCATCAATGAGGTATGTCAATGGTTTGGTTCATCGATGAGGTAATGTCATTGGTTTGGTTTATCGAAGAGGTGACGTCATTGATTTGGTTATCGATCAGGTGATGTCATTAGTTTACATTATCAATGAGGTAATATTATTGGTTTGGTTTATCGATGAGTTGAAGTCATTGATTATGTTACTTTATCAATTAGGTGATGTTATTGGCTTGGTTAATCCATGTGATGTCATTTGTTTGGTTTATCAATGAGGTGATGTCATTGGTTTGGTTCCTTTATCAATAAAGTGATGTCATTGGGTTTTTTATCGATGAGGTGACGTCATTGGTTTGGTTTATCGCTGAGGTGATGTCGTTAGTTTGGTTTATCGCTGAGGTGATGTCGCTGGTTTGGTTTATCGCTGAGGTGATGTTGATTTGGATTATCGATGAAGTGATGTCACTGGTCTTGGTTTATCGTTGAGGTAATGTCGTTGGTTTGGTTTATCGATGAGGTGACGTCATTGGTTTTGTTGGTTTATCGATGAGGTGATGTCATTGGTTTGCTTTATCGATAAGGTTATGGCATTGGTTTGGTTTATCAATGAGGTGATATCACTGGTTTGGATCGTTTTGAGTTTAATTTGATTTGGTTTGATCCAATTCAAATCGATTTGATTAATTCTTGATTAATTAAACTTAATTCATTTATTGGATTGTTTGATCTGTATGACGATTGAACGATTAATTCCTAGATCAATTCAGATTGATTGATCGCTTGATTAATGAACCGATTACGATTGATTGAGTGATCGATCGATTGATTGATTAATTGAGTGATTCGATTCAGACTGACTGACTGATTGATAAATACGATTTGATTTCATTTCATTCAACCTGATTTGACTTAATTTGATTTGACATAATACTATTTTTATAAAGTCAAATTTTGATTTCAATTTTTGCTTTGGTATGATTTGATGTGATTTTCTTTTGATTCATCCACTCATTAACTTGATTTGATTGATTTGACCAGCTATTGATTGATTGATTAATTGATGATTGATTGATTGATTATTTGATTATTTGATTGATGTGTCGATCGATTGAGTGAGTGAATGAATGAGTGAGTGATCGGTTGATTGATCAATCAATTGATCGGACGGTCATTCAATCAATTTGATTCAGTTCGATTTGGTTCCAATTGATTTTGATTCGATTTGAGTGAACTTGACTTGACTTGGTTTTGATGCAATTTCATTCTTTTTATTAGATGTGATTTAATTTTTTGACCTAGTACGATGTGATGTGATTTAGATGTGATTGATTGACTGATTGGTTCGATTCGATTTGACTTGATTTGGTTTGATTTCAGTTCGTTTATTTTATTCATTTTATTTTTTTTTGTTTTATTTTATTTTATCTTATTTTATTTTATTTCATTTTATTTTATATTTAGTTCATTTTATTTTATTGTATTTCATTAATACGATTCTTGATTTTGCTTGACTTGATTGAATGATTTTTTTAACCATTGAACCTGACTTGAATTATTGTTTGATATGATATGATATGATATATGATATGATATATATGAATATGATATGATATATAGATATATGATATATAGATATGATATGATATGATATGATATGATATGATATGATATGATATGATATGATATGATATGATATGATATGATATGATATGATATGATATGATATGATGATATGATATGATATATATGATATGATATGATATGATATGATATGATATGATATGATATGATTTTGATTGATTCATTAGCTGATTGATTAGAATTGATGTGGTCTCCGTCGCTTTGTGTTGCTTTGCTTTGATTTGCTTTGCTTTGATTCGATTCGATTCAGTTTAATTTGACTTGATTTCATTTGATTGGGTTTTATTGGAATGGATTGGATTGGATTGGATTGGATTGCTTGATTGCTTGGTTCGATTTGATTTGATTTGGATTCTCTGGGTGTCTTTTGTTATGCCTTTGTTTGGTTTATTTGTTTGTTTGAAAGTTATCCACTTTTTAAACAGAAAACAAACACTCAGCAAAGCAAGATCAATTGCATAAAAGGTTATAGATTTAATGTATTTTTGAGGTATCCACATCTTATTCAAAAGATCTACATGAGTGCATGAAATATTGTTATACGAAAGCGTATAAAACAAAAGAAGCAAGAAACTTTGATGAGTAAAACTTTGACGGACATTCATATCGTATTTGTAATAAATAAGTGATTACATTAAACATCACCCCCGGGGGTGATGGAGCTCTTTAAGTATAAACAGTATCCCCCCCCCCCCTTCTGGATATTCTGTGCTGGAAATGTTCTCTATTCTGTCACTCTCTTTGTTTCTTCCTTCCTCCTTTGCCTTATGTCAGTTCTTGCTATCATTATCTGCCCTGCTGGTCCATTCTCCTGTATGCGTTCGATAACGTCTTACGAACTTTCTCTTAGGATTGATAATTGGGTACATGTACTAAGTGCATTTTTGGCTCTAGGGAAATGAGATATGTGGAAGCAATTTGAGGCCAGCTCATGGGTTTATGTGCAGGCTTAAGGCTTTTGCTGTGATCATTCTGGATCTTCTTCCATCAAATGGCACCAGTGATGTAAGTGCATATGGAATTAATTTTGAGCACGGAGACGTCATCTTGAGAAACTGAAACTGAAACTGAAGAAAGCCGTTTTAGGTAATCTAGGTCCCTTTTTATATGTGATGTTATTGTCCTGGTTATGCTTAAATGTATTATCAGGTATTTCCTCAAATTCCTGTGTGATAAATTTGATGGAGTAGTCAACGCCAGGGGCATGTCCTTAGATTTTGTGCACAAATGCATTGATATATGTATTTAATTTCTTTTCGTTGTATTTTTTCCTGTTGAAGTTCTATACATTGAAGTTCTATGTATTGAAATGGTCATAGTCCTGATATGGGTCTATGCAGTCGGCTGGGCTTTAAGCAAAAGTAACAATAAAAGTAACGTTGATTGCTGTCTATTGATTGATTGATTGGTTGATTGGTTGACTGACTGATTGGTTGTTTGAATGATTATTGATTAATTGATTGATTTATTGATTGGTTGGTTGGTTGGATGGTTGGTTGGTTGGTTGGTTGGATGGTTGGATGGTTGGATGGTTGGTTGGGTGGTTGGTTGGTTGGTTGATTGGTTGGATGGTTGGTTGGTTGGTTGGTTGACCCAAGCTAGAAACAGAATTTATCTGTCTGGAACATAGACGATGCCAAACACAGCCCTCACCAGAGAGCAGACTGTCATGAACATTTGTCTAAGAAGGACACTCCAGATTCACTGGCCAAGCCCTGTGAGGATGCTGGGTGCTCTTTCAAAATAAATACTATCTCCTCCGTCTGGAAATTCTGTGCCGGAGATTGCCTCTTTCCTGTCACCCTCTTTGTTTCTGCCTTGTTCCTTTACTTTCTGTCATTTCTTCTTATCATGTTTTGCCTTGCTGGACCGTTCACATGTATGCGTTCAATAAAGTCTTATATGCTTTCTCTTAGGATTGATATAATTAGATACATGTGTTAAGTACATTATTGGCTCGAGGTAAACGAGATATGCGGCAGCAAGTTTAGGTAATTTATTCCCGTTTTCATATATGTATTTATTTTCCTTAGTTTAAAGTTTTATTCTGAATGATTTTTAAGTCCCCTGTGCAATAAATTGGACAGTGTGATTCTGCTTTTTCTGGTGGCAAATGAGAGGATAGAATGCAGTGGTATGATTTCAGCCCAGTTTAGTGGTTTTCGACTGTCGGAACTTACTCAATTAGGCCAATAAAAGTGGTATCTAATTTTCATGATGGCTAACTTTTCAGGCCATTTTCTCAGCCAATTTTCATCGGAGACAAATTTGGACGTTTTGGATCATACTATTACAGGGGCATAACTCTTTAATAGTTATTTCATGTTAGAGGCACAGGGATTGTCTCTCTTGAGTACTGTCGAAACACCGTCACTTCTATTGTTACGTATTCGTTTCAATCAACATATTGTTGGCTATCAGAATTCGAGTTGTCTCAAAGCAGCATGTGAATATAAATCAAGTCAGTTTGCATATCAAATGTCAATAGTCTTATACATCCTTGCACTACGCTTACGATACAGATAACATTATTTGTGTGATGCAAATATTGCACTTGTGTCTATCTGATCGCGTCTGATTGTGGGAACAGGGGGGGGGGGAGCAGACTGAGAGACAGAGAAAGGGAGAGAAAGACAGAAAGAGACAGAGAGAGGGAGAGAAAGACAGAAAGAGAGAGAGAGAGGGAGAGAAAGACAGAAAGAGAGAGAGAGAGAGAATAAGATAGAAATTGCTGGAGAAGATAAATGATAATGATTACAATATTTAAATAGCGCAAAATCTTGATAAAAATCAAATCTAAGCGCTGAACATACAATACGCACATATGCACACACACGCACACGTGCACACACACACACACACACACATACACACACATACACACACACACATACACACACACACACACACACACACACACACACACACACACACACACACACACACACACACACACACACACACACACGGCTATAAATGGGGAAAAAGAAGAAAAACAATAGAAAATTATATGTAAGTGTATTCAAAGTAGAAAAAAAAGAAATCAATAGAAAACATTTAAATAAAAATATGTATTACAATGTGATTACATACTGAGTGGAGACAGGCTGCAGTGGGGGCTGAGTGAGGTCAGGATTTTATGCAGAGGAGAAAAGGTGAGTTTTAAGAGCGGACTTGAAGGAGACAAAAGTAGGTTGCTGACGGACTGTGAGAGGAAGTTTGTTCCAGGAGAGTGGACCAGAAACAGAGAAGGCTCGTGGACCATAGGTATTGAGCTTAGTGCGTGGAAGGCGAAAAGTCAGAGGATCAGAGGCAGGGCGGAGGAGGGTACGTGAGGGAAAATAACTCTCAAGCAGGCTTGACAGGTAATCGGGGGCTGCGTTATTGAGGCTTTCGTAGCAGACGGTGTCTAGTTTGTACTATATGTGCTTTATTGTTGTTTTTTAGTGTGTTTTTTTAGCACAAGGCCTGCAGCATTGTTTTGAATGCGCTGTGAGAGATAAGACATATGCATTGATCATTATCGTCACATTCCTGGATACAGTCGTTCGCCGCTCTTTTTTGTGTCTGGAATTAAAGGGGGAATAAAAAACGTACTTGACTACAAATGTAAACATAACTAAGGACACGAAAAATATATCAAAACTGGCCTAAATTATCAAAAATTGCTTTCACATATCACATTTCCTTAGAACCAAAAATGCAGTAAATACATGTACCCAACTATCAATCCTAAGAGAAAGTATTAAGACTTTATGAAACACATACAGGTGAATGGACCAGCATGGCAGAAAATGAAAGGAAGAAATGACAGAAAGCAAAGGAGCAAGGCTAAAACAAAGAGAATGAGAGAAAAGAAGGAAATGTCTGGTACAGAATTTCTAAAATCTGGGGACACTGTTTATACTGAAAAAGTCCCCGTCATCCCTTTGAGGGACAAAGGTCAATATGTGCGTATACATGTACACACACATGTATATATACATGTACATATACATATACATACGTATACATATAGCCTACATGTTCAAAATGTATGTGTTTATATTCATAGCAAGATTATTTCCAATATTGATGTGCTCAGTATTTTTGCATAGAGATATTCTCCAAACTCATTTGATCTCATTATACATAATCAGACTTTTAGTGGAGCACAGAGAACTCAAGCTGTTAGTTGACTGACCACACTGCCTATGTGTTGTACAGTCTGTATCTGTTAGCTGAGCTGACCACACTGCACTATGTTGTTGTACAGTCTGTATCTGTTAGGTGAGCTGACCACACTGCGCTATGTTATTGTACAGTCTGTATCTGTTAGTGAGCTGACACACTGCACTATGTTGTTGTAAGTCTGTATCTGTTAGGTGAGCTGACCACACTGCACTATGTTGTGTGTACAGTCTGTATCTGTTAGGTGAGCTGACCACATGCACTATGTTGTTGTACAGTCTGTATCTGTTATGGTGAGCTGACCACACTGCACTATGTTGTTGTACAGTCTGTATCTGTTAGGAAGTGACCACACTGCACTATGTGTGTACAGTCTGTATCTGTTAGGTGAGCTGACCACACTGCACTATGTGTTGTACAGTCTGTATCTGTTAAGTGAGCTGACCACACTCCACTATGTTGTTGTACAGTCACAGCGTTTAATCAGGAATAAAGAACTGCTTACAAAGAAACTGATTCTAAATATACATGTATCATGTTCATAAACATCAATATTCGTTGGTTTTTTCCATCACAGCGGTTTGCCATATAGAACTCGGCTGCTTTCCCCGTTTAGTGCACGTCGCCGCAGAGCAGCGCCACACACATACAAACATCCACAAAGTTACTCAGTGCAACACAATACAAACATATACAGTATTCAGTGCAACACAATACAAACATCCACAAAGTTACTCAGTGCAACACAATACAAACATTACAAATACTCAGTGCAACAATAAACAAACTTATACAGTTATTCAGTGCAAACACAATACAAACATGTACAAAGTTACTCAGTGCAACACAATACAAACATGTACAAAGTTACTCAGTACAACACAATACAAACATGTACAAAGTTACTCAGTGCAACACAATACAAACATGTACAAAGTTACTCAGTGCAACACAATACAAACATGTACAAAGTTACTCAGTACAACACAATACAAAC
>JAPXFY010004229.1:0-18749 GCA_030674185.1 Monoplex corrugatus | reverse complement strand
ACCAAAGGGTTTTAAAAACAAAGTGAAAAAGGGTTTTTTGGGGTTATATTTTAAAAAAAAAAAAAGGTAAAAAAGAAAAAAAAGAAAAAAAAAGAAAAAAAGAGTAAGAAAAAAAAGGCCCAAAAATGTTTTTTTAAAACCTGAAAGGGGGGAAAAAAAAACGAGGGTTTAAAGAGGAAAAAAACTGAAAAACCCCTTTTTAATAAAAAGGGGGGGCGGGCCCACACCACGACGACGGCGCCAAGCAAAAACCCACAAAACAACAACAAAAAAAAACAACAAAAAACCAAATTCCCTCAAACAAAATTCCCCGTACTAACGTTTTTTTCACATAAATATAAAGGACAAAATTCTTAAATGGCCAAAACTAAATTAATTATAAACCAAAAACATACACTAAAAAAAAACACAAAACGGCCCCCAAAATTTTTAAACTTAAAACACACAACTAACAAAAATTTTAAAAAACATAAAGGGGAAAAACAAAAACCCACCCAACCTCCGCCAAAAGGAAAGGGGGGTTTTGGTGAAGGGGAAAGGGGATGAGGGAAAAGGGAGATCTGGCCCAAAAACAGGGAAAACACAAAAACAGAAGTGAGCAAGAAAACCTGACCCCGGGGCCCAAAAATGATTTTTCCCCCCCATTCCCAGTCACAAATTGGGGGAGGGAGGGAGAAGAAGGGGAGGGAAAGAAAGTTAAGGCGGGGGAACCCCCAAACGGGGAATTCAAAGGAAACGGAAAGCAACAAAAAGAGGGGGGGGAGGGGGGGAGACGGACAGAGAAAAAAGGAGAACAAAAGAAGAGGAAGAGGGTGGTGGTGGTTGTGGGGTGGTTTTGGTGGTTTGGGTGGGTGGGGTGGTTTGGTGGTTGGAAGGGGGGGGAGAAACAGGGAGAGGAAGAAAAGAGAGGAAAAGGAGGAAAAAGGGAAGAGAGAAAAAAAAAAGGGACAGAAAAAGGGACAACAGTAGACGAGAGAGACTGGCCTTGGGAAACTAAACAAAGGGAAGGGGGGTAAAGGGGGGAAAGGGGTTTTAAGTTTTTTATTCATTTTTTGAGAGTTTTTTTTGAAAATAAGGCTTCCCGGAAGGGAAAATTTTCCTGATTTTTACCCCAGGTCTGGTATTTTTTAAAACCACCATTTCGGTTTTCCTTGTTCCACAAGATTTTCTTCAATTCTTTTCAGTAGGTTTTTCCTAAGGCTTTCAACTAATATTATGTTATTTACTAAAAAGTTTTAATCAAAATGTAAAATTATTTTTAAAAATTTTCCACAGTTATTTGGAAACGGGGACTTAAATAAAGGCGCGGGAACTGGTGATTTTTGGGGAGTAAAGGGTTAAATTTTGTTGATAACTGGTTTTGCCAAAACTGGTGGAAAAGGGGTTGGGAAAGCAAAGATTAAATTTGATTCCCGACTTTCCCAAACTGCAAAAAAACCCCTTTGCGAACCTCCCCCATTCCGCAGAAAGCGGTTCGGGTGAGGGAAAAAAGGGTTTTTTTTGTTTTTTTCTGGTTGACAATGAGGGCTGGTGGAAAGGGACGGGATCAAAGGGTTAAAATATTTTTAATTAAACAAAAAAGGGAGGGGGGAGGGGGGGAGGGAAAGGGTTTATCCGGGGGGGCTTGGGGGGGGGGTGGGAAAATGTAAAGGGGAAGGGGGGAAAAAGGGGGGGGGGTGGGGGAAATTTTAAAAAGGGTTATCTTTCAGGACAAAGGCAAATTGTTAATGATATTCCCCTTCTTGTCTGCACTCTCTGATCTCCCTACATCCCTTGTTTCAAACTAAAATTCCCTCCCTCCCCCCTCTCTCCGTTCTACTCCTTCTGTGTGCGGGGGGGGGGAAAAGGGGGGGGTGGGGGATACACGCGGCAGTTTGTGTGTGGGTAGCGAAAAGTGTGTGTGTGTGTGTGTGTGTGTGTGTGTGTGTGGGCGCGGCGCGGTTGGTGTTTGTGTGTGTGTGTTTTGAGTGTTTGTGTTTGTGTTTGTGTTTTGGGGTGTGTTGTGTGTTGGTGTGGTGTTTGTGTGTTTGTGTGTGTGTGTGTGTGGGGTGTGTTTTGGTGGGTGTGTGTGTGTGTGTGTGTGTGTGTGGTGTGTGTTGTTTTAGAATATGTGTGGTTTTTGTGTGTGTATGGATCTTGTGTCTTGTCTGTGTGTGTGCGAGTGAGTAAATTTGTGTGTGTGCGCGCGCTCGATGTTCTTTGTGTGTGTGTGGTGTGTGTGTGTGTGTGTGTGTTGTTTTGTGGCTTGTGTGTGTGTGGGTGTGTTTGTGGGTAGTGCAACACTATAGGTGTGTATGGTGTGGTGTGAGTGATGGGTGTGATGTGGGATGTGTGTGTGTGTGTGTGTGTGTGTGTGGTGTTGTGTGTGGTGTGGTGTGTTGTGTGTGGTAGGGTGTGGGGGTGTTTATGGGATGTATGTGCGACACATGGTGTGGTTGGTGTGTTGTGTGTGATGTGGTGTGGGGTGGGGGGTGTGGTGTGGTGGTGTGGTGTGGTGTGGTGTGGTGGGGTTGTGGGGGGGGTTGTGTGTGGGGTGTGTGTTGTGTGTTTGTTTGTTTGTGGGTGTGTGTGTGTTGTGGTTGTTGTGCGACCTTTGGGTGTGGTGTGGTGGGGTGTGGTGTGATGTGGTGTGGTGTGGTGTGGTGTGGTGTGGGGTGGGGTGTGTGTGTGTGTGTGTTATGGGGTTTTGTATGTGTGACACTATAGGTGGGGGTGTGGTGTGTGTGATGTGGTGTGGTGTGGTTTGTGGGGTGTTGTGTGTGTGTGTTTTATGTGGATGTAGTGCGCCCCTATGGGTTTTTGGTGGGGTGGGGGTTTCTGGTTGGTGTGATGTGGTTTGGGTGTGTGTGTGGGTGTGTGTGTGTGTTATGTGGATGTTGTGCGACACTATAGGTGGGGGTTTGGGTGGGTGGTTGGGGTGGGGGGGGGTGTGTGGTGTGTGTGTGTGTGTGTGTGTGTGTGTGTGTTTTGGTGTGTGGTGGTGTGGGTGTGTTTTGTGGATGTATGGCGACACAAAGGGGGTGGGGTTTTTGGTGGGGGTGTGGTGTGATGTGGTAGGGGGGGGGTGGGTGTGTGTGTGTGTGTTGTGGTTATGGGGTGTATGTCGCACTATGGGTGGGGTGTGGTGTGGTGTGGTGTGGTGTGGTGTGGTGTGGTGGGGGGTTTTTGTGGTTTTATGTGGAGTTGTGCGCACTATAGGTGTGGTGTGGTGGGGTGTGGTTTGTGGTGTGGTGTGGGTGGTGTGGGTGGGTGGTTGGTGTGGGGGGCGTCTGTTGTCTGTATGATGTATGGGGGTTTTTGTGGTATGAATATAGTATGTAGGGGAGTATGTATATATGTTGTTTGTATGTATGTATTATGTTTTAGTTTTTTGTTGTATTTTGTAGTATCTGTATCGTGTCTTCTTGCGCGCGTGCCCCTGTAAAAACCCAGGGTAGTAGAAACCCCCGCCCCAACTAAGAGTGTGTGAAAACGGACACAAGAGGACACAGAGGAACCTAGGTCACCTATGAACACACCTATCTGTAAACGTGAAAAAAACCCTGAAATTTGAAATCTTTAATATAAAGGGAAACAGAAAAAGCCCTGGGGCCCTCTCTTACAGTAGTCCTTGTATTTTGCACATACACCATAAGATACGTACATGAAAACGAACGGTTTTCCATAAAAGTAAATAAAATGAAATACAAAAGATTTAAAAAAATCGTTAAAAAAAAATAAAATTTGAATGAAAAAAAAAAAAAAACAAGAGAGAGGGTCGGGTATTAGTGATAAAAAAATTTAACCCATCTGTACGTAACTGTGTGACAAAGTGTAACACAAAAACGGGCTTGTGTATTCATGTAGTACAAATAGACTTGCATTACTTTGTCAAGATTTGGCTAAGAAACCGTGAAAACGATGTTCATGGGAAAACTTTGAAATTTTGGAAAACGTCAAAAGGTACAGAGGGAGAAAAGGGGGTAAAAGGAAAAAGTGAGAGATGAGAGAGAGAGAGAGAAGTGCAGAGAAAGACAGAGAGACAGAGGGAATGAGAGTGAAAGAGCAGAGAGGGAGGGGGGGGAGGAGAGAGAGAAAGGAAAGGGAAAAGAGAGAGAGAGAGAGAGAGGGGGAGAGAGAAGGAGAGATCAGCGAAAAAGGAAAACGTAGGTGCGAAGTTATATCTCTCTCCTCTCTCTCTCTCTCTTTCTCTCTCTCTCCTCTCTCTCTCTCTCTCTCTCTCCTCTTTCTTCTTCGGCAAAGAAAATTTCTGAGTTTCTCTCTCTCTCCATCACAATACAACACCATAAATATACATATACCCCCACAAAAACACTTACCACGGCAAACCAAAAACACACACGGGTACAGAACAAACACAGCACCCAAACAACTCAAAATTTAAAACACGCGCGCGCACACCCACAAACACAAAAAACAGCCAAACCACACACACACCACAAGCACGCACGCCCCACCCCCGCACAAACACACACATTTTCACAGAAACACACAGAACAGACGACAACAGACACACACAACAGACAGACAGACACACACACACCAGAGCAAGCGGGAGAGAGAGGGCACACACACAGAGCACACACACACACACACCACCACAAAAAGACACACACACAACACAGGCAAGCGAGGAGACAAGGAGAGAGGACACGACGACACACAACACACACACACCACCACACACACACAACACACACACACACACCAACACACACGAGAAGCGAGAGGACCAGGAGAGGACACGACACCACACCACACACAAACCCCCCCCTCACACGTACTGTTGTCATTACCCACCGTGACGGACAGTACGGAGAGCAAACAAAAACCCCGGCTTTTACTACTTACCTGAAACATAAAAAAAAAAAAACAAAAATACAAAATTTATCATTCATTTTCTTTTTTTTTTTTTTTTTTTTTTAAATGACACTGCTTTATATCAAACCCAAGATAAGTGTGGTGTGTGTGTGTGTGTGTGTGTGTGTGTGTGTGTGTGTGTGTGTGTCTGTGTGGGGTGTGTGTGGTGTTTGGGGGTGTGTGTGTGTGTGGTTTTGTTATGTGTGTGTGTGTGTGTGTAAAAAAAAATCTTCGGGTTTTTTGGGTGGATCGTATCAAATTTTGGTCGAAGATGTTATTGAAAAGACGCTACAAAAGTTTCTAAAGTGTGCATCAAAATCAAAGTCACACAGATCAAACAAAACTCCTTTAAAAAAATCGCACATTTGGGGGCAAAGTGTGGAACAGTAGGAGTCAGGTTTTCTGACACTATTTACAGTCTGTTTACATGCTGACAGTCTGCCTACGCTCTGTTCATTCCCGTCAAATTTTATTTCGTATCTCATTCTTCCAGGTCACAATGACCTTAAAAAAATACAAAAAAACCCCCTTTTCCCTAATAATGTCTTTTTTTTTTCTTAAGCGGTAAGATCTGCGGGGACTCCCATTCTAAACATACAAATCTACAGAAACCCACCCACCAAAAACCCAAAGACGTTTTTGCATGTTAAGGGTGTTTTCTATTTCCACCCTTTAAAAAAAAATCATACTCCGTCTTTGGGGAGCTGAGACGAGAATTTGGAAGAAAACAGGTGAATAATCGAAAGATAGAAATTATACAGCTTGTCGGAAAGGGTATTACTGAAAAGACGACCCTAATTACTAAAAAACAGACGGTAATCTTGTGGTTCCAAAACAAGAAGGACAAATTTCCCCTTGTGATGCTTTGGGCTAAAAAAAAATCTTGTTCTTGAACCTTTAATTTTTTTCATCCACAGTAACCTATACTGTATAATGTTTTGTACAAAAAAGGACATTGTAGAATTTGGGCCTGACCCTCCAGTTGGTTTTGAAGAAGAAGGTCAGGAAGAAGAAGGGCAGGAAAAGGGGAAAAAACTGATGCCTAGTGACAACAACCCGTCAAAATGGTAGCCAGGAGTTGTCAGTGCATTGAACACACCTGCACATCGTTATGGGCCCCTGCAATATTTTTATCCACTTTGATCTGGCTTTCTAACGGAAAACAAACCCCTTACCCACCCACCTACCCCCCCTTTTCTCTCACCACACACACACACAAAAACACACACACACGCGCGCGCGCGCGCACACACCACACACACATGCCCCGCCCACCTTCAACCCCCCAGACACAGCACACCAACACACCACACAAAACAAATGGGACACACACACACCATCTCCTCTCCTCACTACACCACACACCACTCTCCTCTCTCTCACACACACACACGACACACACCACAACAACACACCAAACACACAACCACAAACAACAACACCACAACAAAAAACACTTCCAAGAAGCCTGAACCCGAGTTCATGTCTTGTCTTAGTCCCTCCCCCCCCCCCTTCTCCCCTCTCTGTTTCTTGTGTTAGTTACCTGCTTTAATAAAACAATACTAAAGCTAAAAAGTTTAAAGTTTATTTTTTTCACTGAATAAATCCCCACCCCCTTTTGAGATTTTGGCTTCAACCCCAAGGGGCCGGATTATCGCATGACTTGAAGGGATGTGGATCAGAGATATCGACCCGGGGATAAACGTAAAAGGATGAGTATAGGCGTTTGGGGAATGACCATTTAAATTTTAGTCTGGGTTTTTCCTGACCACTTATGCTTGTCCCATTTCATTTTTTTTGTTTCCTTAAAAAAAGGTGTTTTGTTTCTATTTTTGAATTTGATAGGGGCCCTGATGATGCCCTTTATTGGGGAAAATTACCACTGCAGTGATAATTCGAAAAAAGTCGTTGGGGTTCACCCAGTTATACAATAACCACACAACAACACACACACACACACCACACACACAAAAATTATTTTAATTATAATATTATTATATATATATATATATTTTTAAAAATATATATTAATTTTACTCAATTTTTAGTTTATTCGTTTGTATATTTGTTTTTTTCTTTCTCTCTTTTATAGAAATGTAAACAGACCTTTCACTCAAAAAAATTATGCTGTTTTTTCCCCGTCAGGGGTTTCAGTTGGGGCTGTTAAGGGGGGGAAAAATTTAACCACCCCCCAAAAAAATCTCCTTTCTTTCCCCCCCCCCTTAACAAATCAAAACTTAAAGCAAACCAAAAAAAAAAGGACTTTTTACCTTTCAAATCCAAACTAAGCCGACAAAAACATTTCCTCGCCCCCCCGAGATGGATGGTGGTATTGTCCCCGGTTGCCACCCGTTTAAATAAAACTTCAACACCCCCTTTTAAGCACAAACCCGCACGGGAAAAAAACGAAAATTAAAATCAATGATACTGTCGATATCCCATGTGAAAAACCACACTCAAGAGCATTAGCACACAAATGGAAGCAGCGACAAATGAAAAGGAGCCGAGAAGCAGACGGCCCCCGTAGGCCCCCTTCATGGATTCAAAAGCTACGGGAGTCCCCTTTCAATGTGTCAAACCCTTGGGGAAAAAAAACAAGTCGTCAAGCCGTTGTTTAAAAAAACAAAAAAAACAAAAAAAACAAAACAAAAAAAAGTGGGGAGATCTTGCAGCCGGCGTTTGCTGATACGCAGTACAATCTTTCTGATTTGGTCCCATCGCTATTGTTGCAAAACTTCAGCCAACCGACGTCGGGGCACGCACTTTTTGCCAAATGGGTTTTTACTTCACGGACTTTTTTTCCCCGTGTGTGTGTGGTGTCTGCTCTGCGCCGCGTTTCGTGCGTGTGTGTGTGTGAGTGAGTGAGGAGTGTTGGTGTGTGGTGTGTGTGTGGCTGTGTGGTGTTTGTGCGTGTGTGTGGGGTGCGTGTGTGTGTGTGTGTGTGTGTGTGTGTGTGTGGTGTGGTGTGCTGTGGGTCGTGTTGTGTGGTGGGGTGTTTGGAAACGTTCAAGTTTTTCATTTGAGGCTTCACGGCCATTTCGCTTGTCGATTCTTTTTCAAGCTGTTAACTAATAAAAAAAAATAACCCCAATCACTACCAATTTCAAAGGCAGCGACCAAACCAGGGTTTCACTGACACTTCGCCCTGCCTAGTTCGTGTCTTCGTTCAATCCAGCTCAAAACCTAAGGGGTGCCGAATTCTGGGGAAAAACGTGGGGTTTTTTCAATCAATATTCATTTTTTTTTTGTTTTTTTTTTTTAAACTGACCCATTTTTTCAGATGCATGCATTTTCACGTTGCATTTTTCCAAGGTGGGGATTTTACTTTCAGCGACAGGAGATAGATCTATTTGTTGGAGGGCTATGTCGCAACGCCATGCGTTAGGGCACATGATTCAGAATTTCTGAAGCAGAAAGTGGGAGGTGGAAGTGGTTATATGTGGAGTGGTACAAAGCAAATAATATTATTATTAGGTGACAGTGACGGGCAACACGCCACACTGTTGTTTCAGACCCTGGCTGCAGTGAGACAAAAGGCCCGATACAGGTTATATTACGTTAAAGGGCAGAAGAACAGGGGGACAAATTTAACAAAAACATTTTTCCCGGGGGCAGGGCGGGTGTGTTGTGTTATGGTGTGGGGGTGTGTGGTTGTGTGTGTGTTTGAGTGAGTGCCTTAAGGTTTTGTAGTGTGCGTATGGTGTGTGGTGTGTGTTTTGGTGTGTGGTGTTTGATTGAGTGCCTTAATGTGTGTGTGTGTGTGCGTGTGTGTGTGTGTGTGTGTGTGTGTGTGTGTGGTGTGGTAAGGTGTGTATGTGTATGTGGTATGTGTGTGTGTTGTGTGTGTGTTGTGTATGAGTGTATGTGTATGTTGTGGGTGTCTGTGTGTGTGCATGTGGTGTGTATGTATGTTTTTGTGTGTTGTGTGTAGGGTGTATGTGTGTGTATGTGTTTTTGTGTGTATGTGTGTGTGTAGGGTGTTGTGTATGTGTGTGTGTGGGTGTGTGTAAGTGTGTGTGTGTGTGTGTGTAAGTGTGTGTGTTTGGGGTGGGTGTGTTTTGTGTAAGGTGTGTGTGTGTGTTTTGTGTGTAAGTGTGTGTGTGTGTGTGTGTGTGTGTTGGGGGGTGTGTTTAAAATGTGTGTGTGTTGTAAGTGTGTGTGTGTGGTGTGTGTGTGTGTGAAAAAGGTGTGTGGTGTGTGGTAAAATGTGTGTGTGTGTGTGTGTGTGTATGTGTGTGTGTGTAAAGGTGTGTGTGTAAGGTGTGTGTTTGTGTGTGTGTGTGTGTGTAAGTGTGTGTGTGTGTGTGGTGTGTGTGTGTAAGTGTGTGTGTGTGTAAGTGTGTGTGTGTTTAAGTGTGTGTGTGAAAGTGTGTGTGTAAGTGTGTGTTTGTGTGTGGTTGTGTGTGTGTGTGTGTGTGTGTGTGTGTTTGTGTGTAATGTGGTGTGTGTTAAGTGTGTGTGTAAGTGTTGTGTGGAAAGGTTTTGTGTGTTTTGGGGTTGTGTAATGTGTTGTGTGTGTGTGTGGTGTGTGTGTGTGTGAGTGTGTGTGTGGTGTGTGTGTGTGTGTGTGTGTGTAATGGGTTGTGTGTGTGTGGGGTGTGTTGGGTGTTTGTGTGTGTGTGTGTATGTTTTGTGTGGTGTGTGTGTGTGTCTGTGTGTGTGTTTTGTGTGTGTGTTGTTGTCTGTTGTGTGTGTGTGTTGTGTGTGTTGTATGTGTGGGGGTGTATGTCTGTGTGTGTGTGTGTGGGTGTGTATGTTTGTGTTGGGGTTGTGTGGGTGTGTGTGTGTGTGTGTGTTTTTTAAAGAGGCCAGCACGTGAAAAGGAAAAAAAACCGGGAAAAGGTGAAGGGGGTCATTTTCACAAAGCGGGTGGGCACATGTCAGGGAACAGCTGACCACAAAATCCTCCCACACAAGGCGACAAGGGGGGGGGTTTTGGGGGGAAAAAAGTGGCCACAGGATAAAGAAAAGTCATGAGGCTTTATCGACTACTTGATTATCATATATCATTCAATCCCTCACCCAAATTTTATTTTTAAAATTTTTTTATATTGTTTTTGTATTGTATTGTTTTGTATTGTATTGTTTGTATTTTTAAAATTTTAAAAAATTTTTTCCCCACATTTTTTTCCATCACATCACTTCACATCACATCACATCACTCAAAACACTTAAACATACAACATCACTTCCCACTCAACACATAACACAATTCACTACATCACAAAAATTTTTATTTTATATTTATTTTTTAAATTTTATTTTTAATTTTTTTATTTTTTTTAAAATTTTTTTATTTTTTATTTAAAAATTTAAAAAAAAATTTACCATTTATATTCTTATCTGTTGTTTTGTCATGTCATGTCTTTGTTATGTCATGTTTTTTTAAGTTACTTTTGCGTTATTTTTACTTTTTCGTTAGTTATGTCATGCCATGATCATTCCCATTATATGAATTTTACCACCCATTTCCATTTTAATTATGTTATGTTGTGTCATGTACTGTGGGGCCCCTTTTTTGTCAAGTCACTTTTCTTTTTATTGCTTTCCCCCCTAATTTCCCTTTACATAAAACCCCAAATTTTTCCTTCTTATTTTATTTTTAAAACTATATAAAAAAAAAACCTTTTTTCCTTTTTTTCCTTTCCTTATTTATCTAAAAACAGAATTTATTTTTATTTTTTTCTTACTTTGCGGGTATAAAAAATCTTTTGTCCGAGTATACTGGGCGTGAGAAGGGGGGGGGGGTGAGGGGTGGGGTCCCCTAACTTTTGGGGCAGGGGTTTGTGGGGGACGACAGAGAGCCCGGGGGGGAGGGGGGGGGAGAGGGGGGAATGATGAAAAGGGGGGAATTTAATTAAAGAGACAACCCCCCTTTTCCCCAAATAAAAAGGGGGGGTACACCCCCTACCCCCCCCCTCTATAAAACTCTCTTTCTCCCCCCCCCCCCCCCCCTCCCCCCCCCCCTCTTCTCGCCACACCCCCAACCCCCCTTTTTTCTCTTTTTTCACTCAAACACCCCCCCCCCACCCCCAAACACACTCCTCTCTCTTCTTCATTCAACAACCCCACACACACCCCAAAACCAAAACACACACACACACACAGCCCTCTCTCTCTACAACCCCACTCTCCCTCTCTTTTAACCCCAACTCTTCCCCTTTTTGAACACCACACACCCCTCCTCATTTTCCCACACACACCCAACCCCAAAACCAAAATTTTCTCTCTTCTCTCTCCTTTACTAAAAACACACCTCTCCCCTCTTGCCACCAACAATCCCCTTTTCATTCATAAAACACCACACACCAACCACACACCTCCAAAACCCCCCACACACACCCCAAATCCAACCACCCAACTCCTCTCTCCCCTCTCTCTCTCTCTCTCTCACACACACACCAAAACCCCCAAAAACTTTCCCCCCTTTCCCCCCTCTAATTCATTATAGTAAAAAAACTTTAAAACAAAGAACGAACGAACACCACCCCACACACACACACACCACACCACACCCACACCCACAACACACACACCCCACACACACACCCCACACACACCCAAACCCCATACACAGGTTTCTGAAATTCACATCCCCGCAGGGTGCTGTGAAAGTAATCATCAGAAAAAAAAAGGGGCCGGGGGGCAAGATGAAGGAGGAAAAAGAAACGGGGGGAAAAAACGTACATGTACCGAACAAACCAATGTCAGAGGGGTTTTCAAGCTCTTTATAGGAGGGAGAAAAAATGCATGCACTTTTATACATACCCCCAAAAAATTCAACACACACACACAACCCCACCCACACACACACACACACACAACCAACCAAATTTAATTTTAAAAAAAGTCATACATTTACCATACATACATACTACTAATTTTCACATACACTATATTTTTCTAAATACATACATAATAATACTTAATTTTAATTTTAAAATAACTACATAATACAAACCCCAAAAACCCCTTTAAAAATACATAAACCCTACAATTTTCATACTGTAAGCGTTTCTGCATGCTAATACAGTACATACATAATACATACATACAAAATACTTTCAACAAAAAATTTAAAACATACATAATCCAACATACATACATACTTAAACATCCTAATAATATGTAAAAAAGTAAGCGTGATGCATGCATACAAAATTTTTCATACAAAGATCCCAATACATAATCTTACTACTAATACATCCAAAAATACATACTAAAAAAATGTATACATACACATCATACTACATCATTCAAAATTGGGTTTCTAAAACTCCTAACATATTTAAAAGGGCCCCTTTTTCCCTTCCCCCTCTAATTTTAAAATTGAAATAATTGACAATGTTTAGAATTTTTCTATGTTTTTTTCTTTATTTCCACACCTTTTTTTGGAAAAAAGGGAAAATTTGCCAATGACCCTTTGGGAAAAAAGCAATGCTTTTTTAAAAGGGAAAATCCCCCCCTTTTCAAAAAAAAAAAGTGTCAGATTTGGCCCAATCTGTTTTAATTCGCGTTTTGTTTGCCCCGAGCCGGAGGGATGCTTCAAGCGCCGATGCATCGCCCCCCAAGGGTAGGGGCTGTGTCCTGAGGGAGGGGCCCCCCACTCGATTGCGGAGCGACCCGCCTGGCCCGGGGTTTTTCCCCGGGGGGGGGTGGTTGCCCCCGATCGCCTCCCCGGGGACATCCCCGGGGGTTAAATTTTGGGTTTTAGGCAGGTGGGCCGCGGGGCCCGGCCTGGGACGACCATGCTGCCCCAGGAAGTCGGTACAAGGCGTGCTCGATGCGAGGTGCATTGTCGTCCGGAAAAAATGGGCCTTTTTCCAAAAGGCCCCCAAAAACGGGGCAGTGCCCGGGGCCCCCAAACCTCGCCCGGGGGGCCCGGGCCCTTTTAGGATGCCCCTCAAAAGGGGACCCCCGGGGGTTTGGGGGGCCCCGGCCCCCACCCACCCCCATTTAACCCACCCGCCGCCCTTTCCGGTTTTGCTCTTGGACGGGGGCCGGGCGCGAACCTTCCCCTTTCGTCCCCCCCCAAAACCCCAGCCCGGCCCGTTAAAGGGCAGGGTAAACCCCGGGGCTATCCGAAAAAAGGCCCCCCGGGCCCCCACTTTTTCCTTGCCAGGCACGTGCTCCCGGCCCAGGTATGCGGCGCCTCTGTTGCCCGGGACGACGGGTCGGACGGCCTTTTTCCCCGTGACCTCAAGTTTGCCTCATGTAGCCGTCTTCTCACCGTGCTGCAGCTGATGTTGCACCTGTTTGCGTCCCTCAGCTGAACCCTCAAGGTCACCGCAGTGGATGCCCTTTCCCTCAGGACGGGAGGGCAAGGTAGCGGTCTTGCTGTCTTGTCGTTACTCTGGGTCGACCTGTGTGACGCCTTTCCTGGACTGCTCCAGCCCTCATTGAAGCGCTCCAGCGTCTCTGGATTGTGGAATGCGACACTTCAAGTCGTCTAGCAATTCCCGCTGCGCAGGCCTTCATCAAGCAGAGCGAGGGCTCTCCCCGCTGCTCTTTCCGTCATCCGTGTCTTGCAAGCATGGTTAAAACGAACCAAGAAGGGTCCTTTTTATCCTCGTTTGCGGGCAACTTTGGCTGGAGTAGTGTTCAAAAAGGGCTTGCCTTGCACGTGCAAAGCGAATTTTTTGTCGCTACCTTGCCTGCGTCGTCAGAGAGACCCTGCTGAAGATTCGACAATTTCGTGGGGAAATTGTTTTCCCCTTTTGGGCCGCCCATTGCAAATCGGCAAATCCCCAAAAAAGTCCCAAAAAGGGAAACTGCAATGTTGTCTGAGCTCTTATCCATTCAGTTACGGCAACGAATTGGAGAAAAGAGTAAGAGAAAATAGGTTATTTCTCCTTTCAAAAAATTGACTCAAAAACGTTCCTGGCCCTTAAATAATGACGTGTATTATGTATCATACATACATACATACAATTTTAATACATACATACATACATTACATTCATACACACACCACAAACATGCATGTATACATATGCACACACCAACCCACACATATACATACACTAGGACACATTTTGGGGGGGAAGGAGGGGAGAGAGAAAGAGACAGACAGACAGACAGATAGACAGACAGACACAGACAGACAGATAGACGAAAAGACAGATAGACAGACAGACAGAGACAAAGACACAGACAAAAAGTTCACAGGAAGATTTTCTAAAACAAACCGAAAGAGAGAGGGGTGAGTAAAATAGAGGAGGATGGTGAGGAGGCGAAGGATGATGATGATGATGATGATGATGATGATGATGATGATGATGATGATGTGATCTCTCCGTCCGTCCCTCCCTCCCCCTCTCCCCCCCCCTCTCTCTTTCTCTTGACCCAAGGTAGAAAAACTCTCATGTCAGACTGAAAGTCAACAACACTTTTCAGTGTACAAACGATAATTATCACAAAATACCACCAAACAGCTTGTACAAAAGAAGGGGGGAGGGGAAAGAAAACAGAGAGAGGGGGGGGGGGGGAGAGTTGAGGTGTGAAGGGGGTTGCAGTTGTGTTGCGGAGGGTGAGGGGTGAGGGGGGGGGCTGATGGTATGGTTGCATCACGAGCCAATGAGTGTGTGTAACACAGCGTGAATGGGGTGTCTGACCTCGTCCTCAAACCTACACAACCCACACCACACACATACACACACACACACACACACACACCACACACACCACACACCCACACACACACATTTATACACATAAACCAAAAACACACACGCACACACACACGGGCCCCACCACCACGCACAAAAACACACATACCACACCACACAAACCACACACAAAACACAACACACACACACACACACCCCACCACACACACACACACACAATAGAGGTTAAAAAAAAAAAAGGCAATTCTCTGAAAGAAGTCCTTCTTTCTTCCTTTCCTCTTTAAAATTGAAATAAAAATTAAATTTAAATTATCAAAATACAATTAAAATGCATCATCCACAATGAAAATACATCACCTCAATCAAATACATCATTAAACGATTAAAATGCTTCATCTTCAATTAAAAAAAATTCATCTACAAGTAAAAAATTACTTCCTCTACAATCCCAGTCAGTACACTTCATCACGATCGAAATATTTCATCTGAAAAAGCTTCAACGAAAACAAATCGGGCTGTCCAACTCTCTAGACTTCGCAGGTAAAAGTTTTGACAGAAGACAAGACAAACAGATCTACGTGTCGTCTTCTTGCTGTCCAACTTTTCAATTCACACAAAATCTTCCGTGTTGTTCGTTCTGTCTGCCATCACAAAAAGCCACCCTCAAGTCAGTATAACCAGACAATTCCAGACAACCAAAGTCACCAAATGTCATGTCAGCACGGGCGGAACGGCACCAAGGCACCTCACCCACCACCCTCACTCCTTCGTCGTGACCCCCCCCCCACCCCCACCCCCTTCCATGTTCACGAAACAACAACGCAGTCAATTCGTGTTACCATGGCAACACAGACAGACCCTGAGCACAAAAAAGGGCCGGCGGAGATTTGAGGGGTAGGGGGTGGGGGTGAGGGTGAGGGCGGGGGGGGGGGAACCTGGGGAGGGAAACGGGTGTGGTGGTGGTGGTGGTTTGGGGGATGGTGATGATGATGATGGTGGGGACAGACTTTGCTGAAGATGCGACGGGCAGATGGAAGAGATGGGGGGGTGGGAGAGGGTGGTGAGAGGGAGAGGAAAGATGATGAGGAAGGAGGGAGGGAGGGAGGGGGAGACGAGACAAGGGGTAGGTTTTGATGAGGGTTTGGCCACAGTGACTTGACTGAAGGTACGACACAGCAGATGAAAAACAGACAGACAGACAGACTGACTGACAAAGACAAACAAGACAGATAGACTGACATACAGACATACAGACAGACAGACGGACAGACAGACAGACTGACTGACAAAGACAAACAAGAAAAGACAGACATACAGACAGACAGACGGACAGACAGACAGACAGACTGACAAACACGACAGACAGACAGACAACAAGACAGACAACCAAAACAGACAGACAGACTGACAAAGACAAACAAGACAGATAGACTGACATACAGACAGACAGACGGACAGACAGACAGACTGACTGACAAAGACAAACAAGACAGACAGACAGACAGACAGACGGACGGACAGACAGACAGACTGACAAACACGACAGACAGACAGACAAGACAGACAGACAACCAGACAGACAGACAGACTGACAAAGACAAACAAGACAGACTGACAGACGGACGGACGGACAGACAGACAAATACGACAGACAGACAACAAGACAGACAGACAGACTGACAAACACGACAGACAGACAGGCAGATAACAAGACAGACAGACAGACGGGACTGACTGACAGAGACAGACAGAGAAACGAGACGAAACTGTCTTTTCTAAAGGTACCAGTACATATTTAACGCTGATTCAAACTTAACGTATCCTGCAGGAAGCTGGTGGACAGGGTGAGGGAGTAAAAGAGTTAAGTTTCTGTTTTGCTGTCATGGCTGACATTGCGGGACGGTGGTGACAGGGTGAGGGAGTCAAAGGGTTAATAAACTAGGCAACCAGATAACTAATCAAACAGCTTCAGGCTGTCTAGGATGAAACAGTCAACCGATCAATCAATCCATCATCAGTTTCTAAATCAGTCATTAACTTTATCAATCCAAGGACCGAATTATCATCTACCAAACAATCAATGATCATCTACCAAACAATCAATCAGTGAATCAACCAATCCCACAAAAACACATTAGTTAAGCTTCCAACAATCAAACAATACACAATCAACCACACACAATCAGTAAACCAATCAACCACTGATCCACACTTCACCCCCTGTCCATCAAGTAACTCGCTAACTAAAAATTGATCGTCAACCTTTCTTTTCTCTTGGGAGCATGGAAGATATACCTAGACACATGTAGGCCTACCTATACTGGAGATTTGCTGTTTTGAGCAATATTCGTAAAAGCACATAAACTAGAAACGTTACTCTAAGATCAGAGAGAGAGAGACAGAGACAGACAGACAGACAGAGACAGACAGACGAAAACAGACAGAGGAGAGACAAGAGAGAGACACACAACACACACACAATCAAGGACAGAGACAGAGAGTGTGTGTAGGGAGGGAGGGAGAGAGAGAGAGGGAGGGAGAGAGAGAGAGAGAAAAACAGAGACAGAGAGAGACAGAGACAGGGCAGACAGAGACAGACAGACAGAAAACAGACAGAGGAGAGACACAGAGAGAGAGAGAGACCACACACACACACACAATCAAGGACAGAGACAGAGAGTGTGTGTAGGGAGGGAGAGAGAGAGAGAGAGAGGGGAGAGAGAGAGAGGGGAGAGAGAAAAGAGGACAGACACAGGCAGACATAGACAGAGACACACAGTAGACAGAAACACACATACAACACACACACACACACACAACACACACACACACACACACACACACACACAGAGGAAAAAAGGGTGTGGGCGAGAACAGAAACAGAAAGATGGGGGTGGGGGGGTGGGGGGCGGGGGGCGGGGGGCGGGGGGGGAAATGAAACTGACTCAAAGTGCCCCCAAGGACGACGGCAGGCGACGACCGTGGGGACAAAAAGGGAGCTGATGGGTTAGGGGGAGAAGAGGGGGAGGGGAAGGGGAGGGGGTGAGAAGCGAAAGGAGGGGGAGGGGGGTTATTCCAGTGCGTGCAGACTCCACTCAGTTCTCACGACTCGTTCCACTGGGGACAAAAACTTCACGGAGTACTACGGACATCACACAAAAAGAAAGAACACACATGGAAAACACCACACACACCACACACACACACACACCCCAAAACCACACACACACACACACTCTCTTCTCTTCTCTCTCTCTCTCTCTATCTCTTCTTTCTTCATAGACACACACACAACTTCCTCTCTCTCTCACACACACACATACACACCCCTCACTCTCTCTCTCTCTCTCACATACACACACACACACACACTCTCTCTCTCTCTCTCTCACAAACAATTCTCTCTATCTCTCTCTCACAGGCACACACACACACACTCTCTCCTTCACACACACACACACATCTCTCTCTCTCTCTCTTTCTCACACACACACACAATCTCTCTCTCTCTTGTCTCCTCCTCTCTCTCTTCTCCACACAAAAACCACCACACAAACACACACACACACACACACACACACACACACAACACACACACACCACACACACACACAGAGCACGTCCCCTGGTGCTTGAGGTGATAAGTTCATCGATGCAGTAAGACGATGTCATTGGGTAATTGATGTTTTTTACAGAAAAAGATCGGTGAGGGAATAAAATGTTTGTGTACTTATTAATTTCTGGGCTTGCTGTGAAAAAATTTAACAGGCGGTTGCAGTGTATGTGTATCATAAATTGTGAATGTGTATACATACATGCGTGCGCGCATTATATATATATTATAATTATATATTATAATATATACACACATACATACGATAAGCATATATATATGCATATCTATACATATATATATATATGTATATATATATATATATATATATATATATATTATATATATTACAACACATACATACGTATAAGCATTATATATGCATATTTTACATTGTATATATATATATATAGATGTACATAGATAGACAGACAGTAGATAGTAGACCCACAGACGACAGACAGATAGACAGACAGACAGACGACAGACGACAGACAGACAGACAGACAGACAGAAGACAGCAGCAGACGACGATAGATAGATGATGATTAGATAGATTGTGTGTGTGTGTGTGTGCGTGATGCAAGTTGTGTGTGTGTTGGGTGTGTGTGTGTGTGTGTGTGTGGTGTGTGCGTGCGTCGTGCGTT
>JAPXFY010004228.1:2500-5000 GCA_030674185.1 Monoplex corrugatus | reverse complement strand
AACAAACCACCAACACTGGATGAAGTGAAGAACGTAGTAAAGAAAGCCAGAGCCAAGTCAGCACCTGGACCAAACGGAATACCATACCTGCTCTACAAGAAATGCCCAAAAGTGCTCGAGTGGCTCCACAAGATGATTCGATCAGCATGGAGGAACCAGAAGATCAGCGACCAATGGATGAGAGCTGAAGGAGTGTACATTCCGAAGGAGCAGAACTCCAGCAGCATCAATCAGTTCAGGCCAATATCACTTCTGAACGTCGAGGGGAAAATCTTCTTCTCTGTTATGGCAGCAAGATTGACAAAATACCTGACTGAAAACAAGTATCTGGATATGTCAGTCCAAAAGGGAGGCATACCAGGAATGCCTGGATGCTTGGAACATGCCACGTTGATTTGGGATGCCATCCAAAAAGCAAGAACAGAGAAGAGAGACATTGACGTAGTTTGGCTTGATCTGGCGAATGCATATGGATCAGTTCCACACGATATGATCCAGCTGGCTCTTGAAATGTATCACATCCCAGAAAACATCCGAACAATGCTGAGGAAGTATTTCAAGGGTTCTCAATGCGGTTCTCTACCAAAGAATACACCACGGACTGGATAGACCTAGAGGTGGGCATTGCAATGGGCTGTGCAATCTCTCCCATACTGTTCGTGTTGGCAATGGAAGTCATCTTGAAAGCTGCAATGAAGAGTTCAGGTCCAGTGAATCTGGGAGATGGATACCAGATGCCTCCTCTGAAAGCTTTCATGGATGACACAACAGTCTTGTCCACGGATGAGGAAGAGACACACCAAATCTTAAAGCAGCTGGATGAGCTGGTGGCCTCTTCAAGAATGAGGTTCAAACCTAAGAAATCCCGAAGTCTCTCACTGCGAAAAGGAAAAGTGGCAGATTCAGTCAAATTCATGGTAGCCAACCAAGCCATCCCCACTGTCACAGAAGAGCCAGTAAAAAGTCTCGGAAGATGGTATGATGACTCCCTGAAAGACACACAAAGGGGATGTGAAACCAAGCAAACAGCAGAAGAAGGCCTGAAGAAAATAGATAACTGCGGACTGCCAGGCAAATACAAAGTCTGGTGTCTACAGTTCATGCTGATACCAAAGCTGCTGTGGCCACTGCTAATCTATGACATTTGCACCAGCACAGTCGAAGCAATGGAAGCCAAAATCAACAAATACACAAGAAAATGGCTCGGTGTCCCACCTGGTCTCACTGATGTTGCATTCTACTGTCGTCAAGCAATGCTGAAGCTACCTCTCAAATCCATAGTGGAGGAATACAAAGTTGGAAAAGCAAGACTGTTGAGCATGCTGGAGGAATCGGAAGACAATATCGTGAGATCAGTTCATCCAAAGCTGAGAACTGGCAGAAAGTGGAAAGTCCAAGAGGCTGTAAACAATGCCAAGAGAAACCTCAGCATCAAAGAAATAATTGGACACACGCAAACCAACAGACAGGGACTGGGAGCAACAAAAATGCAGTGGTGGTCCAAAGCCAAAGGGAAGGAAAAAAGAGACATGATCATACAGGAGTTGAAGGAAGAAGAAGATGTCAAAAGAGTGCAGAAGGCAGTCCAGCAAGGTCAACAGGGGCAATGGACAACATGGGACAGTGCACTCCAAAGAAGTCTCAGCTGGAACGATATGTGGCACATGGCTCCTCTAAGGATAAGCTTCCTCCTCAGATCTGTATATGACCTGCTCCCCTCGAATGCAAACTTAGTGAAATGGGGGAAAGCAGACGACCCAGCATGTCCGCTCTGTCAGAAGAAACAAACAGTGGAACATGTCCTAAGCTCTTGCAAAGTAGCGCTAGCCCAAGGAAGGTATACATGGAGGCACAACCAAGTTCTGAAAGTGATCACAGATGTGGTTAGCGAAAAAACCATGACCCCAAACGCACCAATTGCTATGACAACGTTCTACAAAGCAGGAGGGAAACAGGTCTGGCCCGAAAGTGCTATGACAACCAGCACATTGCCAAAGGGTCTTCTGGATGGAGCAGTCGACTGGGAGTGTACAGCAGACCTCCCAGAGTGGAGAAATTACCCAGATGTCATCAGCAAGACAGGCATGAGACCAGACATCGCTCTCCACTCTGACTCCTCGAAACAAGTGATTCTGAGAGAACTCACTGTGCCATACGAAAGCAGAATGGAAGAAGCACATATCTACAAGACCGAAAAATACGCCGGTCTTGCCAGCACCCTGAAGAAAGCAGGTCTGCGGGTCAAAATCTTCGCCATAGAGGTCGGGGCAAGAGGGTTTGTGGGCACCTCCGCTTATGATCTCATGAAACAACTCGCCATTTCTGGGAAGAAGAGGACTAGAGCCCTTAAAGCGATGGCAGAGGCAGCAGAAAGGAGCTCAAGCTGGATCTGGGCAAGGAGGAACGAAAAAGTGAACTTCATAAGGATTAAATTCCCTACAGATGATGTGTGCCCCGTTAGCACATTGGTAAAACCGCGTACCGCAGTTCTGAAGCGCAG
>JAPXFY010004227.1:15000-18757 GCA_030674185.1 Monoplex corrugatus | reverse complement strand
TTTACATTTTGGTCAATCCTGAACAACAGCAGATTTGGTGTGATTCTGATGTTGAAGGTATTTTCGCATTTTGCGTTGATTAGTTTTTCTGCTTAATTCCAGAAATTACGGACACAGTAACAGTTCCACAGAAAATGTTCAATAGAATCTTTTGCATTATTACACCATGTACAATTTGTCGTAGTTGCTATGCCCATTGTGTTTAATATTATATTCTTATTTGCAACCATTTTAATTTGACATTTAATTTATAAATTTCTAGAAACACTTTTTCCCACGAAATGTTAATATTTAGTTTGTCTGACCACCTTGAACAACAACTTGGTTTACTATCATCCAATTTAATTTTTTCATAGTAAAGTCTAGTTCCCTTTTGTACACTCATTATTAGTCTTATTGCATTTGGCGCATTCAATATACTATTCGTGTTGTTGTTCATTTGAATTCTGGTTGTTCTTAAATATTGTTTGATTGAAGATATCCATCCATTATAAGTGACATAATTGATACGGCAATCAGCGTTATTTTCAAATTCTTCATAGGTAAAAAAAACAGCCATTTTCTTTAAGAACATGTTTGATGCAGTATATTTCTTTCTCTATTAGTTTATTATTCTTGATTATTTTGTTATCCACCTTTAGTTTTTCGTTATAAAAGACAGGTTCATCTAACAGGTCACTTGAATTCTTAGGTGTTCTATGATTACAAAATATCATGTAGGCCGTAAATGTATCAGCCCAGAACATATTATTCTTCATGAAATATGAAACAACCGCTGGTCCGTAGCATTCAATGTTGTTAAGAAACGGATATATTTCAGCTGCTAGACTTTTCCATTTAAGGTTTGAAGTTTTGAATTTTCTTATCCATATATGGAAGTTTGAGAGTATATACATATGTTCTTAAATCCGGTATATCCAGTCCTCCTTGCTTAATATTTTTAGTGTCAGTCTTTCTGCTGATTTTGTCTCGTTTTCCATTCCATACAAACTGAAAACGTAACTTCTGTAGTTGTTGTATAAAATGATCTGGAGGATCAGGCAATAATATCCATAGACGTATAAGTTTAGATAATACAAGTGATTTTAGAACTGCGACGTTACCAATCGGGGTAATGGTTCTTTGTGACCAAATTTTGAATAACATTTTCACTTCTGAAAATGTGTCTATATAATTCATTATTTCGCAGTTTCTTATATCTAGGGTGAACCAGATGCCTAGTATTTTAAACTTAGGAGGATTCCATATCATTTTAAGTGGGGACAGTATATTATTTGTGATTTTCTCTCATTTCCAAGCCATATTACTTGCGATGTTTTTGCTGTTCATGAACAGACCTGAAACTGTGCAGTACGTATTAAGTATACGAGCAGATCTTTCAAAAGATTTTTTTCTCCTACATTTATTAATTGGGTGTCATCAGCAAACTGGGAAATTTTGTATTCTACACCATTAACATGTATTCCTTTTATTGAGTCTTTCTCTCTGATCATTATGGCTAGAATTTCTTGTGCAGTACGTATTAAGTATACGAGTAGATCTTTCAAAAGATTTTTTTCTCCTACATTTATTAATTGGGTGTCATCAGCAAACTGGGAAATTTTGTATTCTACACCATTAACATGTATTCCTTTTATTGAGTCTTTCTCCCTGATCATTATGACTAGAATTTCTGCACAAAGGATAAGAAGGTAGGGTGAGATTGGATCTCCTTGTCTACATCCCTGTTACCATTCTTTAGTCTGTCCCTTTATAATAGCAGTTGATTTTGTGTTTTTATAGAAAGTTTCAATCCATCGACAAATGCTACTTTCAAATCCATAGGCTCTCAAAACCTTGTGCATAAAACACCAATCAAGTGAATCAAAAGCTTTTTCGAAATCAATACAAAGTAACAAACCCAGCATGTTATTTACATTTAAATTATTTATTAAATCATATATTAATCGTATATTATCTCCTATATATCTGTTTGCCATAAAAACTGTCTGATCTTCATTAATAAGCATTGGTAAAACCTTTTTGATTATGTTCGACATGCATGCCGAGCCTATTTTATACACAACGTTAAGGAGAGAAATGGGATGCCAATTTTTTTTATGAATTCTTTAGGTTTATCACCTTTTGGGATGCAAGATAGATGTTGTTGATTATCATGGTCGATAAAGTCCAACCAAGCACTTTATTTGTGTACCCTCATGGGGGATCTCAGGCCAAAGTCTGACACACACAGGCGGCCGCATACTGGACACTCAATGCAACATTCTGAAGAGTTGGTTCTGGCCTTTATTGCTGCACGTTTTTCCACTTGGCTGCTTAGTCTTTCAGTTTCATAAGCGTCTGTTCCCTTGCGAATAGCTTGCCTCCATTCAGACCTGTTTGTGGCCATGATTTCCCATTGTTCTTCATCAATGTCACATTCCTGCAGTAAAATTGTAGAAAAAAAGCAAACTGTACATCTGTAAGAACGGCAGAATTAATCAGATAAAAGCTGTACTGGAAGGTTGTGGGTTCAAATCTCATCACTCCTATCAAAGTCAAAGGATTTTTAAGCCCCTACCGACTTCTGGCTATGATTCGTTACACAGATGACACCGTGCTAATTGCAGAAAATGAAAGGGACCTACAAAACCTTGTGAATGTGATAGAAATAGAAAGCAAAAACGAAGGGCTGGAGCTAAATAGCAGGAAGGCTGAAGTCATGGTATTCTGTAAACATTTAAAAAAAAAAAAGAAATCCCCTCATGCAAAATAGCAGAAAATGGCATAACCTTTGAGACAGGTTGATAAGTTTGAATGTCTGGGAGTAGTCATCTCATCAGATGGCAGATGCACACCAGAAATAGCCAGCAGAATTGGCCAAGCTAAAACAGTATTCAAGAATATGAAAAGCGTTATTACCAACAAATGTCTAGGAATTAGCATCAGGAAGAGAGTTCTTGAATGTTGTATAGAACCGACAATGCTATACGGTTGTGAGGCGTGGACAGTCAACAAGCAAAGCCAGAACAAGATGTGGTTTCTGAGAAGAATGTTGAGAGTTCCATGGACAGCAAAGAAAACAAACGAGACAGTCTTGATGGAGGCAGACACAAGAAGATCATTGATAAAGGAGATTAGGAAAAGACAAGCAACTGAAATTGTCAACTTTTCAGAATCTTCATGAAATAAATTGAAATTGTCAACATGTCAGTGTACGTAATAGTGTGAAGTCGTCAATTTGTCATACATGGAGTAAGTGTGAAATTCTCAACTTTTCAGTGTATAGAATACGTGTGCACTTCTCAGCCAGTCAGTGTATGAAGTAAGTATAAAATTGTCAACTTGTCATGTTTGGAATTGGTGTGGAATTGTTAAAAATTTTGTCATGTATGAAATGAGTGTAAAGTTGTCAACTATTCATGGATAGAGTAGGTATGAAATTGTCAACTTATTAGTGTATCGAAAAGTGTGAAATTGTCAACTTGTCGGTGTATAGAACAAGTGTGAAATTGTCAACTTTTCAGTGTATAGAATAAGTGAAATTGTCAACTTGTCAGTGTATAACATAAGTGTGAAATTGTCAATTTGTCAGTGTATAAAATATGTGTGAAACTGTCAACTTGTTAGTGTATAGAATAAGTGTGAAATTGTCGCATTGTCAGTGTATAACATAAGTGTGAAATTGTCAACTTGTCAGTGTATAACATAAGTGTGAAACTGTCAACTTGTTAGTGTATAACATAAGTGTGAAATTGTCAACTTGTCAGTGTATAGA
>JAPXFY010004227.1:10000-12500 GCA_030674185.1 Monoplex corrugatus | reverse complement strand
TCACCACCCGCTTCATCCCCTTACACTATCCAGGCTTCTGAGAGTCCACCGACCCTGCTTCCTCCATCCCCTTCCCCACTCCCAACCCCCAAACCCCCCAATACCCCAACCCCCAACCTCCAAGACATGTTATGCACATAGAAAAAGAAGTAGGTGCCTAATTGCTGGAGATCCTCGATGTTAGTTCTGCACTATACGGGCTTCTTGAGCCCAGTTTGCACATCGTGATAGAGCTGCCACAACTCAACTCAACCGTAACGGTGTGACCAGTGACCTGGGCTTGGTGAGGTCACCACCGACTCTATAAAAGAAGAGGCCGCGGCTGGATCACTCCACAACCGGACCACAGGCTCCAGTTCCCTGGCTCAGAACCTGGTTGACCAGCGCCGATTGTCCTTCTCTGCAACCGTGTACGGTCTTGGAAGCAGCTAAGTGGTGAAGATGAAGTCACTGTCGTTGTTAGCGTTGCTGCTGGCGGCTGTCTGTGCCGCACACGCCATGACTTTGGCGTTGGAGGATGTCGACACGGTGAGTAGTGGTGTTGTCGTTGTTGATTGTATTGGTTGTCGTTGTCGTTGTTGTTGGTTTGTGTATTCTTTTTCGTACTTATTGTATATTTTATGTCGTTGCTTTTTCTTCCTCCTATACTTTGAATACAAAAGTGAACTGCGTTTTTTTGCGATTTGGTTCAGTTTTTACGTCGACACCCACCTCAAGTAATATGGCCAAAAGGGATAACCATCCCAAGGAAGTGGGGGAAGGAGGGGGTGGGGACTTATCTAAACCTACACTGATACCACCATAACAACGACAATGTTAAGATGGGACAGTGAGCAGGTCAGTTTTAATGTAGCGCACCCCACAACCATTAGCGTGTGAATCCGACGCTCAAACCAACTGAGCTACTGGGCCCTGGTGAACTGAGTAAGGCATGAAATTCCTTCTATGTACAACAGGTGTCTGGTAGAATTCCTTCTATGTACAACAGGTGTCTGGTAGAATTCCTTCTATGTACAACAGGTGTCTGGTAAAATTCCTTCTATGTATAACAGGTGTCTGGTAGCTGAGCGGTTAAGACTCGGCCTTGAGGCTGTTGTCGACTTTCGATGGGTGGGTTTGAACTCAGGTGGAAGAGAGTGTGTGTGTGTGTTTCTTTCTTGTTTTGTTTTGTTCTCTGTTGGCTTTTTCTGTGTATGTGTTTGATGGTATGACATCCGTTTGTTTACTTATTTATTCGTGCATCCACTGATTACATTGTAGACGTAAAGAGTCAGGATAAAGAGAGTGTATGGATGTTGTGTGCATGAACTTTTTGTAAGGACTAGTCGGACAGCTGGGTAGAATTAGTCAGTTTATGCAATGTTTTCGGCAGTTTGATATTTACGGTTTGGGGTTTTGTCTGTTTCAGGGAAGTGCTCTTGGTGAGTACATGTTTCGTTTTCTGTCTTGCATCTGTTCTTCCTGGCATCGATAAATTGCAGACATCAGACAAAGATTGTGCTCTGGGAGCATTGAAAATGATGAACATCGTCTGCTTTTTCTTGTTCTTGTCCTTGTTTTTCTCCTTGTTCTTCGTCTTGTTCTTCTTCTTTCATCGTGTTCTTGTTCTTATTCATGTTCTTATTTTTGTTTTTCTTCTTTCTTCTTGTTCTTTCTTTTTCTTGTTCTTTCTTCTTCTTGTTCTTCTTGTTCTTCTTGTTCTTCTTGTTCTTTCTTCTTCTTTCTTCTTCTACTTTCTTCTTCTACTTTCTTTTTCTTTTTTCTTTCTTCTTCTTTCTAGTTTCGTCTTCTTTCTTCTTCATCTTCTTTTTCTGTGGCTCTGTTAACTCAGCTGGTTAACCCTCTGACTCCCGCACCCTGTTCACCAGCATCCTGCATTGCCAACGGTTATACAGATGTGAGGCTTGGACAGTCAATATGCAAAGTCAGAACAAGATGAGGCAGCCAAAATGTGGTTTCTAACAAGAATGTTGACAATTCCATGGACAGCAAAGAAAACAAACCAGACAGTCTTGAAGGAGGCAGACACAAGAAGATCATTAATAAAGAAGATTAGTAAAAGACAAGCAACATCTATAGGATATATTGTGAGGACAGAAAAATCAAAGCACCTAGTCACAACATAAAAGCTGGAGGGAAAGAGAACATGAGGTAGACCCAGGGAGAAAATATTGGACAGTGTTGTAGGGTGGCTGAGGACAGAGAGAGTGGGAGATGTACTTGCAGCGACAAGGGATAGATTTGTATGGAGGGCCACGATCGCCAGTGCAACACGGCAGGGCACATGATGATGATGCAACACTAGAATCAAGGGGAAACGTCCTTTGGATTAATTAGTATCAAATCGGGGAAGATGAGTGAACAGACACTTTTTCATTGAACTTCTGACGATACTCACATTCTGTTTTTCACTGTTGTGACATTGTACTACTGTCCTCACTTCATACCAAGTTTGATTTCACCGGATTTTTTTTTTACCTTGAAAAGTGCAACATTTGGA
>JAPXFY010004227.1:0-2500 GCA_030674185.1 Monoplex corrugatus | reverse complement strand
ATAAGTGTAAAATTGTCAATGTTTAGTGTATAGAATTAATGTGAAATTTTCACCTTGTCAGTGTAGAAAACAAGTGTGAAATTGTCAATGTTTAGTGTATAGAATTAGTATGAAATTGTCAATGTCAGTGTACAAAACAAGTGTGAAATTGTCAGCTTGTCAGTGTATAAAATAAGTGTGTGAAATTGTCAACATTTCAGCGCATAAAATAATGTGTGATTTGTCAACTTTTCAGTATATGAAATAAGTGAGAAATTGTCAACTTGTCAGTGTATAAGAATAAGTGTGAAATTGTCGACTTGTCAGTGTATAGAATAAGTGTGAAATTGTCAATGTTTAGTGTATAGAATTAGTGTGAAATTGTCAACTTGTCAGTGTATAAAATAAGTGTGAAATTATCAACTTGTCAGTGTATAAAATAAGTTTGAATTTGTCAACTTTTCAGTGTATAGAATATGTGTTAAATTGTCAACTTGTCAGGTATAAAATAAGTGTGGAATTGTCAACTTGTCAGCGTATAAAAATAATTGTGAAATTGTCAACTTGTCAGTGTATAAAATAAGTGTGAAACTGTCGACTTGTCAGTGTATAGAATAAGTGTGAAATTGTCAATGTTTAGTGTATAGAATAAGTGTGAAATTGTCAACTTATCAGTGTATAAAATAAGTTTGAAATTGTCAACTTGTCAGTTTATAAAATAAGTGTGAAATTGTCAAATTTTCAGTGTATAGAATAAGTGTTAAATTGTCAACTTGTTAGGTATAGAATAAGTGTGAAATTGCCAAATTTTCAGTGTATAGAATAAGTGTGAAATTGTCAACTTCTCAGTGTATACGATAAGTGTGAAATTGTCAATGTCAATGTATAAATAAGTGTGAAATTTTCAACTTATCAGCGCATAAAATAAGTGTGGAATTGTCAACTTGTCAGTGTGTAAAATAAGTGTGATATTGTCAACTGTTCAGTGTATAAAATAAGTGAGAAATTGTTAACTTGTCAGTGTATAAAATAAGTGTGAAATTGTCGACTTGTCAGTGTATAAAATAAGTGTGAAATTGTCGACTTGTTAGTGTATAAAATAAGTGTGAAATTGTGAACTTGTCAGTGTATAACACAAGTATTAGATTGTGAACTTGTCAGTGTATAACACAAGTATTAGATTGTCAACTTGTAAGTGTATAACACAAGTATTAGATTGTCAACTTGTCAGTGTATAACACAAGTATTAGATTGTCAACTTGTCAGTGTATAAAATAAGTGTGAAATTGTCGACTTGTTAGTGTATAAAATAAGTGTGAAATTGTGAACTTGTCTGTGTATAACACAAGTATTAGATTGTCAACTTGTCAGTGTATAACACAAGTATTAGATTGTCAACTTGTCAGTGTATAACACAAGTATTAGATTGTCAACTTGTCAGTGTGTTAATAAGTGTGAAATTGTCTACTTGTCAGTGTATAAAATAAGTGTGAAATTGTCAACTTGTCAGTGTATAACACAAGTATTAGATTGTCAACTTGTCAGTGTATAAAATAAGTGTGAAATTGTCAACTTGTCAGTGTATAACACAAGTATTAGATTGTCAACTTGTCTGTGTATAACACAAGTATTAGAATGTCAACTTGTCAGTGTATAACACAAGTATTAGATTGTCAACTTGTCAGTGTATAACACACGTATTAGATTGTCAACTTGTCAGTGTATAAAATAAGTGTGAAATTGTCAACTTGTCAGTGTATAACACAAGTATTAGATTGTCAACTTGTCAGTGTATAACACAAGTATTAGATTGTCAACTTGTCAGTGTATAACACAAGTATTAGATTGTCAACTTGTCAGTGTATAAAATAAGTGTGAAATTGTCAACTTGTCAGTGTATAACACAAGTATTAGATTGTCAACTTGTCAGTGTATAAAATAAGTGTGAAATTGTGAACTTGTCAGGATATGAAATAAGTGTGACATTATCAACTTAATTAATTTTGTATGGAAATGCACCGTAGCGAGCATACGTACACACGCGTGCATGTGCACACGAACACACTCACACATACGTTCACAGGATGTGTGTGTGTGCATGCGAATGAACCTGCACTTTTATATTGTGTGCTTATGTGTGCTTAAATGTCTTTTGTCTGTATTTGTACATGTGCTTGTAAACGACAGAAAGTGTGTGTTTGTGTGGGTGTTTGTGTGTATGTGTGTGTGTGTGTGTGTGTGTGTGTGCGTGTGTGTGTGTGTGTGTGGGGGGTGGGGGTTGGTGGGTGTCTGTGTGTGTGCGTGTGTGTGTGTGTGTGTGTGTTTGTGTGTGTGTGTGTGTGTGTGTGTGACAGTGTTAGTGTGTGTTAGTGTGAGTGTTAGAGAGAGAGAGAGAGAGAGGGAGAGAGACAGAGACAGAGAGAGAGAGACGGAGAGACAGGCAGACAAACAGACAGACTGACAGAGATAAAGAGGGAAGAGACAGAGGAACAGACAGAGGAGGAGAGAGAGATAGGGATGG
>JAPXFY010004226.1:0-12500 GCA_030674185.1 Monoplex corrugatus | reverse complement strand
AGTTTACTTCTCTATAATAACGTTACAACCAGCTTTGTGTTCTAAGCCTATCTAACACATATCAGAATATGTACGTCAAGTTTACTTCTCTATAATAACGTTACAACCAGCTTTGTGTTCTAAGCCTATCTAACACATATCAGAATATGTAGGCCTACATCAAGTTTACTTTTCTATAATAACATTACAACCAGCTTTGTGTTCCAATCCTATCTAACACATATCACAACAGCTGAGTAGAGTGAAGCATTACGCCGACTTGAAGTCAATGCACAAACTGAACACAAGACAGATGTACAAAAATAATATGAAATTTGTGGTGTGATTGCAGACCATTGTCTGGATGAAATGTACCAGATACAAAACAACAATGAAAAAACTCCAAACAGATGAAAAAGAATCAAGAAAAATTATGAGATTGAAACAGATGAAAAAGATTAAGAAAAGAAATTGCGATATTGAAACTAACCAATAAGATTCAGGAAAAATTACGAAATTGAAGCTAATGAAAAATATTCAGGCAAAATTGCGATATTGAAATTAATGAAAAAGATTCAGGAAATATTACGATATTGAAAATAATGATTAAAATTCAAGAAAAATAACGAGATTGAAACTAATCAATAAGAATCGGGAAAAATTACGATATTGAAACTAATAATTAAGATTCAGGAAAAATGACGAGATTGAAACTAATCAATGAGATTCAGGAAAAATGACGATATTGAAACTAATCAATAAGATTCAGGAAAAATGACGATATTGAAACTAATCAATAAGATTAAGGAAAATGACGAGATTGAAACTAATCAATAAGATTCAGGAAAAATGACGATATTGAAACTAATCAATAAGATTCAGGAAAAATGACGAGATTGAAACTAATCAATGAGATTCAGGAAAAATTACTATATTGAAACTGATCAAAAAGATTCAGGAAAAATGACGAGATTGAAACTAATCAATGAGATTCAGGAAAAATGACAAGATTGAAACTAATCAATAAGATTCAGGAAAAATGACGAGATTGAAACTAATCAATAAGATTCAGGAAAAATGACGATATTGAAACTAATCAATAAGATTCAGGAAAAATGACGAGATTGAAACTAATCAATAAGATTCAGGAAAAATGACGAGATTGAAACTAATCAAAAGATTCAGGAAAAATGACGAGATTGAAACTAATCAATAAGATTCAGGAAAAATGACGATATTGAAACTAATCAATAAGATTCAGGAAACATCTGTATAGTTCAACACTCATGTTACTGTAAATCGTCACGTAAACTCAAGTGACTTACTCAGAAGACAATAATTATACATGTACATCAATACACATTGCAGAATATTCTACGATTGTCTGTATCTGGCACAACTGCCAGATTACACACATTACTTTCTCAGTTGTTGTTGTTGATAATGGGATGATGATGGTGATGATGATGGTGATGACGATGTTGATGACGACACCGAAAAAATGGGTAATCAGTAATTTTGTACCAACAGCTGTGTCGATTGTTTACAACCAGTCTATGCCCTACAACCTATTGTTTTTATTTTTATGGTAAATAATGACCTAATACGTTCTATGATAATAATAAACAATGATAATAATAACAATAATAATATAGTAGTAGTATGATTACCATTATTATTGTTTTTATTATTTATGTATTATCATTAATTTATTTTATTATTATTATTATTATTATTAGTAGTCAGTAGTAGTAGTAGTAGTAGTAGTATGTAGCAGCAGCGTAGCAGTATCATTCATTTGTATATTTGTTATATTTATTTCATAAGCAATTTTTGAATGTCACATGTTTTAGTCATACAAGTCACGACAGTTTCAAGACAAGTACATAATATATCTATGAACTTGTGGAATGCATTACATAATGTGGAACACCGTTTAACATAATACATGTTGTAAGTGTTAGTGTGGATCAACTTGTTGAACGTCACAACACAATTGCAACGATGGATAGAATCACTATAAACACAAAAATTGCCAACAGTGGATAGAATCACTATAAACACAATTGCCAACAATGGGTAGAATCACAGTAAACACAATTGCCAACAATGGATAGAATTACATAAACACAATTGTCAACAGTGGATAGAATCACTATGAAACACAATTGCCAACAATGGTAGAATCACTAGTAAACACAATTGCCAACAATGGTAGAATCACAGTAAACACATCAATGTCCTAACACATGGATAGAATCACAGTAAACACAATTGCCAACAATGGATAGAATCACTATAAACACAATTGCCAACAATGGGTAGAATCACAGTAAACACAATTGTCAACAATGGGTAGAATCACTATAAACACAAGTGTCAACAATGGGTAGAATCACTATAAACACAATCGTCAACAATGGATAGAATCACTATGAACACAATTGTCAACAACGGATAGAATCACAGTAAACACAATTGTCAACAATAGATAGAATGACAGTAAACACAATTGCCAACAATGGGTAGAATCACTATAAACACAATTGTCAACAATGGATAGAATCACTATAAACACAATTGTCAACAATGGATAGAATCACTATAAATACAATGCCAACAATGGGTAGAATCACTATGAACACAATTGCCAACAATCTGTAGAATCACTATAAACACAATTGCCAACAATGGATAGAATCACTATAAATACAATGCCAACAATGGGTAGAATCACTATAAATACAATGCCAACAATGGGTAGAATCACTATAAACACAATTGCCAACAATGGATAGAATCACTATAAACACAATTGCCAACAATGGGTAGAATCACAGTAAACACAATTGCCAACAATGGATACAATCACAGTAAACACAATTGCCAACAATGGATAGAATCACTATAAACACAATTGCCAACAATGGATAGAATCACTATAAACACAATTGCCAACAATGGATACAATCACTATAAATACAATTGCCAACAATGGATAGAATCACAATAAATACAATTGCCAACAATGGATAGAATCACAGTTAACACAATTGCCAACAATGGATAGAATCATTATAAACATAATGCCAACAATGGATAGAATCATTATAAACACAATTGCCAAGAATGGATAGAATCACTATAAACGCAATTGCCAACAATGGATAGAATCATTATAAACACAATTGCCAACAATGGATAGAATCACTATAAACACAATTGCCAACAATGGATAGAATCATTATAAACACAATTGCCAACAATGGATAGAATCATTATAAACACAATGCCAACAATGGATAGAATCATTATAAACACAATTGCCAACAATGGATAGAATCACTATAAACACAATTGCCAACAATGGATAGAATCATTATAAACACAATTGCCAACAATGGATAGAATCACTATAAACACAATTGCCAACAATGGATAGAATCACTATAAACACAATGCCAACAATGGATAGAATCATTATAAAACACAATGCCAACAATGGGTAGAATCATTATAAACACAATGCCAACAATGGATAGAATCATTATAAACACAATGCCAACAATGGGTAGAATCATTATAAACACAATGCCAACAATGGATAGAATCACTATAAACACAATTGCCAACAATGGGTAGAATCACTATAAACACAATTGCCAACAATGGGTAGAATCACAGTAAACACAATTGCCAACAATGGATACAATCACAGTAAACACAATTGCCAACAATGGATAGAATCACTATAAACACTATTGCCAACAATGGATAGAATCACTATAAACACAGTTGCCAACAATGGATACAATCACTATAAATACAATTGCCAACAATGGATAGAATCACAATAAATACAATTGCCAACAATGGATAGAATCAGAGTTAACACAATTGCCAACAATGGATAGAATCACTATAAACACAATTGCCAACAATGGATAGAATCATTATAAACATAATGCCAGCAATGGATAGAATCATTATAAACGCAATTGCCAACAATGGATAGAATCATTATAAACACAATTGCCAACAATGGATAGAATCATTATAAACACAATTGCCAACAATGGATAGAATCATTATAAACACAATGCCAACAATGGATAGAATCATTATAAACACAATTGCCAACAATGGATAGAATCACTATAAACACAATTGCCAACAATGGATAGAATCACTATGAACACAATTGCCAACAATGGATAGAATCATTATAAACACAATTGCCAACAATGGATAGAATCATTATAAACACAATTGCCAACAATGGATAGAATCATTATAAACACAATGCCAACAATGGATAGAATCATTATAAACACAATTGCCAACAATGGATAGAATCACTATAAACACAATTGCCAACAATGGATAGAATCACTATGAACACAATTGCCAACAATGGATAGAATCACTATAAACACAATGCCAACAATGTATAGAATCACTATAAACACAATTGCCAACAATGGGTAGAATCACTATAAACACAATTGCCAACAATGGATAGAATCATTATGAACACAATGCCAACAATGGGTAGAATCATTATAAACACAATTGCCAACAATGGATAGAATCACTATAAACACAATGCCAACAATGAATAGAATCACTATAAACACAATGCCAACAATGGATAGAATCATTATAAACACAATGCCAACAATGGATAGAATCATAGTTAACACAATTGCCAACAACGAATAGAATCATTATAAACACAATTGCCAACAATGGATAGAATCATTATAAACACAATGCCAACAATGGGTAGAATCATTATAAACACAATGCCAACAATGGATAGAATGATTATAAACACAATGCCAACAATGGGAAGAATCATTATAAACACAATGCCAACAATGGGTAGAATCATTATAAACACAATGCCAACAATGGATAGAATCATTATAAACACAATTGCCAACAATGGATAGAATCATTATAAACACAATGCCAACAATGGGTAGAATCATTATAAACACAATGCGAACAATGGGTAGAATCACTATAAACACAATGCCAACAATGGGTAGAATCATTATAAACACAATGCCAACAATGGGTAGAATCACTATAAACACAATGCCAACAATGGATAGAATCACAGTAAACACAATGCCAACAATGGATAGAATCACTATAAACACGATTGCCAACAATGGATAGAATCACTATAAACACAATGCCAACAATGGATAGAATCACTATAACACGATTGCCAACAATGGATAGAATCACTATAAACACAATTGCCAACAATGGATGGAATCATTATAAACACAATGCCAACAATGGATAGAATCACTATAAACACAATGCCAACAATGGATAGAATCACTATAAACGCAATGCCAACAATGGATAGAATCACTATAAATACAATTGCCAACAATGGATAGAATCGCTATAAATACAATTGCCAACAATGGATAGAATCACAGTTAACACAATTGCCAACAATGGATAGAATCACAGTTAACACAATTGCCAACAATGGATAGAATCATTATAAACACAATTGCCAACAATGGATAGAATCATTATAAACACAATGCCAACAATGGATAGAATCACTATAAACACAATTGCCAACAATGGATAGAATCATTATAAACACAATGCCAACAATGGATAGAATCATTATAAACACAATTGCCAACAATGGATAGAATCATTATAAACACAATGCCAACAATGGGTAGAATCACAGTAAGCACTGCCAACAATGGGTAGAATCACAGTAAACACAATTGCCAACAATGGGTAGAATCACAGTAAGCACTGCCAACAATGGGTAGAATCACAGTAAACACAATTGCTAACAATGGGTAGAATCACAGTAAGCACAATTGTCAACAATGGGTAGAATCACTATAACACAATTGCCAACAATGGATGGAATCACTATAAATACAATGCCAACAATGGGTAGAATCACTATAAACACAATTGCCAACAATCTGTAGAATCACTATAAACACAATTGTCAACAATGGATAGAATCACTATAAACACAATGCCAACAATGGATAGAATCACTATAAACACAATGCCAACAATGGGTAGAATCATTATAAACACAATTGCCAACAATGGATAGAATCACTATAAACACAATGCCAACAATGGATAGAATCACTATAAACACAATTGCCAACAATGGATAGAATCATTATGAAACACAATGCCAACATTGGGTAGAATCACTATAAACACAATGCCAACAATGGATATATTAAAAATCACATGTAATATATAACACAATGCCAACAATGGATAGAATCACTATAAACACAATGCCAACAATGGATAGAATCATTATAAACACAATGCCAACAATGAATAGAATCATAGTTAAACACAATTGCCAACAATGAATAGAATCATTATAAACACACAATTGCCAACAATGGATAGAATCATTATAAACACAATGCCAACAATGGTAGATATAAACATGCATATATATAACACAATGCCAACAATGGATAGAATGATTATAAACACAATGCCAACAATGGGAAGAATCATTATAAACACAATGCCAACAATGGATAGAATCATTATAAACACAATGCCAACAATGGACAGAATCACTATAAACACAATTGCCAACAATGGATAGAATCACTATAAACACAATGCCAACAATGGATGGAATCACTATAACACGATTGCCAACAATGGATAGAATCACTATAAACACAATTGCCAACAATGGATAGAATCATTATAAACACAATGCCAACAATGGATAGAATCACTATAAACACAATGCCAACAATGGATAGAATCATTATAAACACAATGCCAACAATGGATAGAATCACTATAAACACAATGCCAACAATGGATAGAATCACTATAAACACAATTGCCAACAATGGGTAGAATAATTATAAACACAATGCCAACAATGGATGGAATCATTATAAACACAATGCCAACAATGTGTAGAATCATTACAAACACAATGCCAACAATGGATAGAATCATTATAAACACAATGCCAACAATGGATAGAATCACTATAAACACAATGCCAACAATGGATAGAATCACTATAAACGCAATGCCAACAATGGATAGAATCACTATAAATACAATTGCCAACAATGGATAGAATCGCTATAAATACAATTGCCAACAATGGATAGAATCACAGTTAACACAATTGCCAACAATGGATAGAATCACAGTTAACACAATTGCCAACAATGGATAGAATCATTATAAACACAATTGCCAACAATGGATAGAATCATTATAAACACAATGCCAACAATGGATAGAATCACTATAAACACAATTGCCAACAATGGATAGAATCATTATAAACACAATGCCAACAATGGATAGAATCATTATAAACACAATTGCCAACAATGGATAGAATCATTATAAACACAATGCCAACAATGGATAGAATCACAGTTAACACAATTGCCAACAATGGATATAATCATTATAGACACAATGCCAACAATGGATAGAATCACTATAAACACAATTGCCAACAATGGATAGAATCATTATAAACACAATGCCAACAATGGGTAGAATCATTATAAACACAATGCCAACAATGGGTAGAATCATTATAAACACAATTGCCAACAATGGGTAGAATCACAGTAAACACAATTGCCAACAATGGATACAATCACAGTAAACACAATTGCCAACAATGGATAGAATCACTATAAACACAATTGCCAACAATGGATAGAATCACTATAAACACAATTGCCAACAATGGATAGAATCACTATAAATACAATTGCCAACAATGGATAGAATCACTATAAATACAATTGCCAACAATGGATAGAATCACAGTTAACACAATTGCCAACAATGGATAGAATCACTATAAACACAATTGGCAACAATGGATAGAATCATTATAAACACAATGCCAACAATGGATAGAATCATAAGGCTTCTATAAAGTGCCAAGGATTTGGAGACATACAGAAAAGAAAAATTGTGTGTAATTATCTCAGATAGAAGAAAAATATTTGAAATACTCTTTTTGTACATACACACATTTTTATTAGAAAAAATAGAAAAGTGCATTGGCTTAGAGCAGGGTTGGAAATGCTTTCTTTACATTTTTGAAATAATCGATAGATACAGTCTTCAAGACACACAATTCAGTAAGAAATCAGAACGGTACCTTACTTCAGAACGGGTTTATCATTGCTTCTTGCTTCCATTCAGTCCAGTTCTGGAAGAGCTGCCGTTCTGTTTTCAAACAACTTTGTAGTTTATTCATCGCAATGGGACGATTCCATAAGCGTGCTGTCCAAGTCTACCAGCAATTTGTCTGGCAGACACCCTGAGCCTGCGCAAAAGCTGATGCGTTGGCAATGTCTTGAAACTGGGAGGATGGTAAAGGACTTTTGAAACAGTAAGCTGACACCACCAGAACGATGGAAACATTCAGAGGGGCAGCCAACAGACCAGTGGACCTATGAAACAGTAAGCTGACACCACCAGAATGATGGAAACATTCAGATGGGCAGCCAACAGACCAGTGGACCTATGAAACAGTAAGCTGACACCATTAGAACGATGGATCTATGAAACACTAAGCTGACACCACCAGAATGATGGAAACATTAAGATGGGCAGACAACAGACCAGTGGACCTATGAAGCAGTAAGCTGACACCACCAGAACGATGGAAACATTAAGATGGGCAGACAACAGGCCAGTGGATCTATGAAACAGTAAGCTGACACCACCAGAATGATGGAAACATTCAGATGGGCAGCCAACAGACCAGTGGACCTATGAAACAGTAAGCTGACACCACCAGAATGATGGAAACATTAAGATGGACAGCCAACAGCCCAGTGGACGTATGAAACAGTAAGCTGACACCATTAGAACGATGGATCTATGAAACACTAAGCTGACACCAGCAGAATGATGGAAACATTCAGATGGGCAGCCAACAGCCCAGTGTTAATTGTTGTGGGTTGGGATTGAACACAAGACATCAGATGTTAAGTCCAGGTCTCTGTCAAAAGAACCAGTCGGCCTGGGTTCTCTGTTGACCCAGTGAGTTGCTGAGAATGCTGGTAAGTTATGGACAGACTCCAACATCATCATACTTTCTCCAACCACAACTGTCCCACTCACCCAGTACCACTACATGCACCATACTCTCTGTCCTCCCCCACATTCCAACCCTAACCCCCCACCCCACCCCAGCTGTGAATCCAGGTTGTAGCAATCTTAAACGGTGAATGAACTGTCCAAGGGAGAGTACTACAAGTTTAACAACGAGTGGACCAGAGGCTCGTTTGAAACAGGAAAGGACATGGATGCAAAGCGTGGACAGTCAGCACGCATAGTCAGAACAAGATTGAGGCTGCTGAAATGTGGTTTCTAAGAACAATGGACAGCAAAGAAAATATAGTGTGCAAAGAAGCAAACACAAAGAACATTAATGAAGAAAATTAGGAAAAGACAAGCAACATTTATAAGACATTTTATGAGCCAAGAGAAATTTGAGCACATAGTCACAACAGGAAACTTGGAGGGAAAAAGTGCACCAGGTGGACCAAGGGAGAAAACATTGGACTATTTCCAGGGTAGATGAAGACAAAAAGGGTGGGAGATGGACTTGCAGCAACAAAAGATTGTATTGAGGGCCATGATGGCCAACGTCACGCAGCAGGAGGAGTAGGAGGAGGAGGAGGCGCTCGTGCGCAAATGGCGAGATAGCGAGCAGCAAGGACAAGCTGGAAGTGTTACGAAACAAGCACGAGGCATGTGGAGATTTCAGCCTTTTGACGAAGTAGTCGTCTCCAACACAACAGCAACGTGCACGACAGTCATGTAAAGAGAGTTCCTCTCACTGCCGTCGGGCCTTGCCCAGCCGCTAGTCCAATAGTCAGCCAAGCCTGTCACAAGGTGGAACAAAGAAACTCTCCTCTGCCTTGTGTATAGCACGAAAATCTCGCCTACGTAGCCTGTAAAAAAAAAACAACAACAAAAAACCGCCTCTAGGACTTTCATCAACTAGGACAAGTGTCACAAGTAGCCATCACGCACGTGACCAAAACCTGCAGTCTGATTGGCCAAGGACGTCACATAGTGACACCCTATATACCCGCCTCTGTCCAAATGCTCCAACAGTGTCTTGCTATCACTTGCTGTTGGACTGTCTGACAATGTAGGTATTCGCCATGTTGACTGGCCACATACTACATGTAGTGATTGTGTACTGTACTGTGAGGACCCCATCACCATGTGTACTGTACTGTGAGGACCCCATCACCATGTGTACTGTACTATGAGGACCCCATCACCATGTGTAGTGTACTGTGAGGACCCCATCACCATGTGTACTGTACTGTGAGGACCCCATCACCATGTGTAGTGTACTGTGAGGACCCCATCACCATGTGTAGTGTACTGTGAGGACCCCATCACCATGTGTACTGTACTGTGAGGACCCCATCACCATGTGTAGTGTACTGTGAGGACCCCATCACCATGTGTACTGTACTGTGAGGACCCCATCACCATGTGTACTGTACTGTGAGGACCCCATCACCATGTGTACTGTGAGGACCCCATCACCATGTGTAGTGTACTGTGAGGACCCCATCACCATGTGTACTGTACTGTGAGGACCCCATCACCATGTGTACTGTACTATGAGGACCCCATCACCATGTGTAGTGTACTGTGAGGACCCCATCACCATGTGTAGTGTACTGTGAGGACCCCATCACCATGTGTAGTGTACTGTGAGGACCCCATCACCATGTGTACTGTACTGTGAGGACCCCATCACCATGTGTAGTGTACTGTGAGGACCCCATCACCATGTGTAGTGTACTGTGAGGACCCCATCACCATGTGTACTGTACTGTGAGGACCCCATCACCATGTGTACTGTACTGTGAGGACCCCATCACCATGTGTACTGTACTGTGAGGACCCCATCACCATGTGTACTGTACTGTGAGGACCCCATCACCATGTGTACTGTACTGTGAGGACCCCATCACCATGTGTACTGTACTATGAGGACCCCATCACCATGTGTACTGTACTGTGAGGACCCCATCACCATGTGTAGTGTACTGTGAGGACCCCATCACCATGTGTACTGTACTGTGAGGACCCCATCACCATGTGTACTGTACTGTGAGGACCCCATCACCATGTGTACTGTACTGTGAGGACCCCATCACCATGTGTAGTGTACTGTGAGGACCCCATCACCATGTGTACTGTACTGTGAGGACCCCATCACCATGTATACTGTACTGTGAGGACCCCATCACCATCACCGTCAGTAGCAGTTCCACGGTGGTCACAGCAGCAGACGTCACAACAACTCTCTTGTATTCACTCTGATCTTGTCTGTGTTGCTCCATTGACTTTTCAACCGTTGATGCTGGTGAAGTTGTTCATGTAGAAGATGGGTGGTCTGCTGGAATACTTTTAGCTTGAACTTTCCTTGTTGCCATTGGTGTTGCGGTTTGAGTGACCCACTGTTTTGGAAGCACAAGAAGAAGAAATGAAGGAAAGCAGAAGAAACAGAAGGTAAATGACAATTTTGATACACCGTTTTGTTGTTGTTGTAAATTTGGTGCATTGTCACAAAAAAATTTTGTTCTTTTTGGTGTTAATTTCTACGTCGCCTTAGTGGCATCAGAAGCTAATTGTTACAGTGCTGTGATGATGCTGACAATGAAGATGATAATCATGATGATGATGATGATGATGATAATCATGATGATGAGGATGATGATGATGATAATCATGACAATGAGGATGAGGATGATGATAAGCATGATGATGAGGATGATGAGGATGATAATCATGACGATGAGGATGATGATGATGATAATCATGATGATGAGGATGATGAGGATGATAATCATGATGCTATAAAGTTCCATGCAGGATATGATGATGATGATGACGATGATGATGATAATGATGATGATGATGATGATGATGATGATAATCATGATGCTATAAAGTTCCATGCAGGATATGATGATGATGATGATGATTATGATGATAATCATGATTATGATGATAATCATGACGATGAGGATGATAATCATGACGATGAGGATGATAATCATGACGATGAGGATGATAATCATGATGATTATGATGATAATCATGACGATGAGGATGATAATCATGATGATTATGATAATTATGATGAGGATGATAATCATGACGATGTGGATGATAATCATGACGATGAGGATGATATGACGATGAGGATGATAATCATGATGATGAGGATGATAATCATGACGATGAGGATGATAATCATGATGATGAGGATGATAATCATGACGATGAGGATGATAATCATGATGATGAGGATGATAAACATGATGCTATAAAGTTCCATGTAGGATATGATGAGGATGATGATAATCATGATGATGAGGATGATAATCATGACGATGAGGATGATAATCATGACGATGAGGATGATAATCATG
>JAPXFY010004225.1:12500-18761 GCA_030674185.1 Monoplex corrugatus | reverse complement strand
TGTCTGTTTGTGTGCGTGTGTCTGTGTGCTTGATAGCTTTTTCGTTGTTGTTATTGATTCGTCGTTTCAACTTTTTGTATATACTTTTTTTTCAGTTTTATATGAAAGAGAGAGAGAGTGTGTGTGTGTATGTGTGTGTGTGTGTGTGTGTGTGTGTGTGTGTATGTTGTGTGTGTGTGTGTGTGTGTGTGTGTGTGTGTGTGTGCGCGTGCGCGCGCGCGCGCTCACGTGCACGCTCACGAGTGTCTGCCCACTTGTAAGTAGAATGTTTAATTTGTGTTCCTGGTAGCGAAGTCCACAAATTTGTTTTTTTTTTAACACTTTTTTGTTGTTTTTCTTATTGGTGTTATGTCCCTCATGTGTGATATTTTATGTATTTTACTATATATATATACTATACATACATACATGCATACCCATGTATGTGATATATGTGTGTGTATGTGCGTGTGTGCGCGTGCGTGTGTGTGTGTGGGGCGCTTGTGTATACATTTGCGCGTGCGTGCATGAATGCGTGTGTGTGTGGGGTGTGTGAGTGCGTGCGTGCGTGTGTGTAGTTTTGCGTATTCAGCCTCAGTACAGAAGCTGCGTTGGTTACTATCGGTGATTTTCATTTCTTTTAAAACTGTATTTGTTGCCAAAATTCTTTTCCTATCCATCCTCACGGGCTCTTCGCCATTACCCTAATGCCGCTCTTCACACACCTCCACAATCACTGCAACAGAGATCACCGTGAGTGCACAGCTACAGAATCTGAGACACTGTTTTTCTCACGATGCTATGATTCTGAGAATGAGGATGATATTGACAATGCAATTTAATAATAATAATAATTACAATATTTATATAGCGCAAAATCTTGATAAAATCAAATCTAAGCGCTGAAACACACACACACACGCACGCACGCACACACACGCACGCACGCACGTACACACACGCACTCACGCTCACACACACACACACACACGCACACGGCTATAAATGAGGAGAAAGAATAAAAGCAATGGAAAATTATAGAGAGCATATTATATACAATTATATATTGCAATGTGATTCCCCTCCGATGGAGACAGACTGCAGAGGGGACTGAGTGAGGTCAGGATTTTATGCAGAGGAGAAAAGGTGAGTTTTGAGAGCGGACTTGAAGGAGACAAAAGTGGCTTGCTGACGGACTGAGAGAGGAAGTTTGTTCCAGGAGAGCGGACCAGAAACAGAGAAGGCTCGTGGACCATAGGTATTGAGCTTAGTGCGTGGAAAGCGAAAAGTCAGAGGATCGGAGGCAGAGCGGAGGGTACGTGAGGGAACATAGATCTCAAGTAGGCTTGACAGGTAATCGGGGCTGCGTTATTGAGGCTTTTGTAGCACATGGTGTCTAGTTTGTACTGTATGCGCTTTGATACAGGGAGCCAGTGAAGTTGTGCCAGAGAGGAGATATGTGGTCAGCTTTTTTCTTTTTGATACAAGGCGTGCAGCATTGTTTTGAATGCGCTGTAGGATGTGAGTGGTGGAGGCAGGAAGACCGGACAGGAGTGAATTGCAATAGTCAATGCGAGACATTATGAAGGAGAGAACGAGTTTTGCAGTTGTTTCCACAGAGAGATACTTCCTGATCAGGCTTATACGATGGAGGTGATAGTAGCAAGATCTGGCAGTTTGAGAAACAAAGTTGTTCATGGAGAGGGTAGAGTCAAGGCAGACACCAAGGTTTTTAGCTGAATCAGAAATTGGGACTGATGAGTTACATAATGGGAGAGAAAGAGGAGGCAGCTGAGAAAGTTTCTGACGGGTGCCAATGAGGATAGCTTCTGTCTTGTCATCATTTAGCTGAAGTTTGTTGTATGTCATCCAATTTTTATGTCCGAGTAACACTCAGTGGTGCGAGTCAGGAGGCGCTGTATATTGTCAGGTGAGTCACTGTCTTGAAGTTGGGTGTCATCAGCATAGAAGTGGTGTTTTATAGAGTGGGAGTTGATGATGGGGGGAGGTGTAAAGAGTGAAAAGAACAGGGCCAAGGACAGATCCTTGTGGAACACCACAGGTCAGGTATGCAGGTTGAGAGTAAGTGCCATTGATGAGAATAGTTTGTTTTCTGTTTGATAGATATGAAGTGAACCAGGAGAGAGCAATGTCAGAGATGCCAAAATTATGATGAAGTCTAGAAAGGAGAATACCATGATGAATGGTATCCAAGGCTGCAGACAGATCAAGGAGTGTGAGGAGAGAGACTTTGCCAGTATCAGTTGCAAGGAGGAGATTGTTGAGAATGTGTAGCAAGGCAGTTTCAGTGCTATGGCACTGGCGGTAGGCTGACTGGAAAGGATTGAGGAGATTCTTGGCAGACAGGTGAGAGTTCAGCTGGTTGAGGACAACTTTTTCGATGAGTTTTGACAAAAAAGAGAGATTAGAGATAGGCCGGTAATTTTTCAGTTCATTTGGGTCTAAATTGTATTTCTTGAGGAGAGGGTGAACAATAGCAGACTTGAAAGAATCTGGGACAGTTTCCAGTTTGGAGAGAAGTGTTGATGATGTCAGTGATGAATGGGAGGAGCGTAGGGAGACAGTCAGAGTAGAGAGAACATGGAAGAGGATCCAGTTCGCAGGTTTTGAACGACATGGATCTGATTGTGTTGAGAATTTCTTCTTGTGAGACTGGGGTAAAAGTAGTAAGAGGTGTGCCAGAGAAGGAAGGGTCAGGTGGGCATGGTTGACAGGGTGTCCTGTCAAGCCTGTCACGAAGAGTTTGTATTTTGGTGGTGAAATACTTGGAGAATACAGATGGGAGTTCTTCATTTGTGTGTTTTGTTGGGAGAGGTAAATCTTTTCGTGTGCCAAGGAGACGATTCATGGTTGTAAAGAGTTCTTTTGAAGAAGAGGCATTCAGGATTTTTGTTTGGAAATAGCTTGTTTTTGCAGATGGTTTGAGGGTGGATACTTTTGTTTTAGAGGCTTGGAAAAGTTGCCTATGTACAATGAGTTTGGATTTGCGACAGCGGCGCTCTGCTCTGCGGCGGGCATGTTTTGCACAGGCAATCTCATGAGTGAGCCAGGGGGTAGGGGGCGGTCAGGTAAAAGACGGGTTGTGGCTGGAGCATGAGTGTCCAGAAGATGATGGAGAGTAGTATAGAATTCATCGGCAAGGTTATGTGATTTTTCAGAAAGGAGACGGAAGGCATCAGATGAAAATGTGGAGAGGTCGATAGATTTGAGATTGCGTCGAGTCACTGTGCGCACGGTACGGGAAGGAGGAGGAATGTCAAGAGAACAGAGAATTGCAGAGTGGTCAGATGAAGGGCTGAAGTTAGACGGGTAGAAAGAACTAAGCAGTTGTCAGTAGCTGAATTGTGGTGATCACGAGAAATGATCCAGTCAAGAATGTGACCTTTTTGATGGGTTGGTTCAGAAATGTGTTGAGTCATATTGTGATTGGACAGAGAGTTGATGATATGTCTTGTGTCATAACGGTGAGTGTTGTCATAGTGGACATTGATATCACCTAGAATGATGAGATTTCCAGGTAAGAGGCAGTAGTAATCAAGAAGTTGATCAAAGTCAGAGAGAAACATGGATGTGGTGAGCTTGTTGGCAGAGCTAGGTGGAGGTCGATAGACACAGGAGAAGGTGATGGGGTGAGGGGTGGATTGGAAGGATACTTCAACGTGCTCGAAAGAAGGATGGGAGAAAGGCAGAGACTGCGAGAAAGACAGGCGGGAATGGAGTGAGTCGTTGTAGAGGATGGCGATACCACCACCTCCCGGATGAGCGATGGAAAGAAGCAAGCCTGTAACCACTTGGAGTGAGACTCGCATGTATAGTTTCATGACCAAGGGGGTTAAGCAATGTCAACATGCTCATCTGCGATAAAGTCAGCAATGACATCGGCTTTGGCATCAGTGCATGTTGACTGAGAGTTAAAAAGGCATAGTTTTAGTTTATCACAATGCGGCGGCCGAGGTGGAGACGAAGGCAGCACCGACGGGACAGAAGACGAAGGCGACACCAGCGGGGCAGAAGATGAAGGCAGCAATGATGGGACAGAAGACGAAGGAGGCACCCGCAGGACAGAAGACGAAGGCGGCACCAGTGGGACAGAAGACAAAGGCGGCACCAGAGGGACAGAAGACGAGGGCAGCGCCGGCGGGACAGAAGACGAATGCGGCACCGGCGGGACAGAAGGTGAAGGCGGCACCGGCGGGACAGAAGGCGAAGGCGAAGACGGCAGAGGAGGAGACGAAGTTTGCAGCAGCAAGGTCGAGTGCAGGGGCAGTGGAGGAGACGAAGAAGCAGAAGACGAAAAGTGGTGTCGGACTGGCACAGCAGGAGGCAGATTGTGCCAAAGTCGGTGGAGACGTCCACCACAACAGGATCGCGCAGTGCGGGGCTTAGAGCTGAGACTGTGTCACAGGACTGTACGTTACGTTTGCTTCCACAATAAATCCTGGAGTGAAACAGGCCAGAAATAAGCAGACACCTGCCGACGCACCTGTCATGTGTACGAAACACTACTGTGTGATCCCGCTCTTCCAAACGAGCCAGTAGTAGGCTCAGCCCTGGGCAGGAGCTGGTTGGAGCTGACGAATGCCACAATAACATTTTAGACTGAAAGGGAACACAATTGCACAAAACCACTTAGCCACTGTGATATGTTTATCTACTGTTGTTAATGACTTCCGGGCTAAACGTACATGTATCTCTCAGTAAAATGGCTACTCACTTGCGTAGCTTTCATCGGCGATCCAGCCGACTTCTTCAGCGCAACTGCTGGGTTGAGATTTGGCTACTGTTATTAAATTATTTTATTTTCATTTCTAAGTTACTCTTGAAAACTACGTGAAAGTTCTGCTTCATCCAACCACTAGGCTTTGGCTAGCATCTGAATTTAATCTATATTATTAAAGTTATAGCCTTAAAACTGGGACAGCAGCAAATACATAACATATATTTTGCGAAGGAAAATAGTTAAACTCATTTCAATCACGTTCAGCAAAAGAAGATGTAGAAGTAGTGGTTGTGGTAGACGAAGTAATAGTAGAAGTCATAATAATAATGCCACAACTACTATTGCTGCTACTCTACTACTACTACTGCTGCTACTACTGCCTCTACCGCGGTTGTTGCTGCCGCAGCCACTGTTGTTATCATAACTGTTTCCTCTGCTACTGCTTTTGCTGCTTCCACCATCACCACTTCTTCATTTATCACGTTAAATTAGCCGCTTCATAAAGTGCCACCACCAACGCGATACCACTGCTTCTCCTAATGGCATTTTAACAGTTTTAAAAAGCGCCACTACACCATTACCACCACCGCCATCACCACCACCATCACCATCACCACCGCCATCACCACCACCATCACCATCACCACTATCACCACCATCGCCATCACCAACACCATCACCACCACCACAACAACAACCACGACTATAACTACTATTACTACATTTGCTAGTACTGCTGCTGGTGCTTCTTCTGATATCACCACCACCACTACCTGAATCATTTTCAGCTAATGTCACAACAGCAATATCAAGAAGTACCAGTATCACCAGCGCCGCCATCACCATCACCAACTCCACCAGTAATACCACAGCTAGAACTACTACCACCACCGTCACAACCACCACTACTACTACCACAACCACTACCGTCACTCGGCATTTGTTATCTAGCAAATTCTATGAGCCGACGCAAACCCTTATGGGCTGAAAAGGTGTAATATAGAGGGGGGTGGGAAACATACATATTCATTCACATTCATATTCATGTTCACATTCATATTCACTTTTTTTTGTCACAGCAGATTTACTATGAGAAACTCGGGCCGCTCTGAGAGCACATCGCAGCAGTGCAGCGTCAGCCAATCTTTTTACCACGACTACATAGAAAGGCAAAATGGTTAACTGGCCTTCAATGGAAGGGACCAAAGAAATCAACCCGTCTCTCTAAATTTTCTTTTAGACCAGGGCAGCCAGGCAAAAGCGCTACTCTTTATGATTTTATTTTCAACTGCTGTGGGATCTTAAGCATGCAAAGGCCAGAAGGCACATAGGTCCTAAGCTTTTTTCGTCAACTTCCGACGGACTAGACGTTCAGTTCGATTTTCCTGTCAAACTGAGGAGAAAAGTCAAGACCTCATCAGGGACAAACCCTGAAATCTCGATATTAGTTAGTGGCAGGCGAATATCTGAACCTTTCTGCCACTCTTTACCCATTTCCCAGGAACAGTATGTATGAAACACTAAGTTTACCTCACCAGAAT